>JAEANM010010385.1:0-15824 GCA_017656035.1 Myanophis thanlyinensis
TAAAAATAATAAATAGGTTTGCATCTTGGTCATCATATATATAGTATGGTTCATTATAAACATATTTAGAATAATTAACAAAATGTACTTTAAAATGCCCCATTCAAGTATAAATTGTTATAGGAATATTTAATCTGATTTAATCCCTAGATCTGAAGTCAGATTTGAAAATGAAGCTCAATTTTCTTTTAATCTAGAAGAAAGTTTCAGGGTTCATAAGCAGCATTCATAGGGACAAAACATTAAAGCAGAAGATCAGACAGCGTTTTATTTTTTTCAAACAGACAAAGGTGGCTCAGGGCTGTGACCAAGTTATCTTTAATCAAATCAGTTACTTCTTTGTTTGGCAAGCGGCCTCATTGAGCATTCTTGTTCTTAATTCCACTCTACTTAGAGCTGAGGGCTTGGGGTTCATGCCCCATCACCTCACTACTCCAACTGTTCTAATGGTACCTGTGTCTGATCAGCTTTAAATGATTCCTGGCTAGGTAATTTCTGAAGATTACATTCCACAGGTTCAACTAGAGCAGCTTTTGTCAGAATCTGAATTCTGACCCATGACATAAGGTCAAAGCCTGTTTGGATGGGATAGCAAGCCTCCTGAAAGAGCAAGCACTGTCATTGGATTTGCAAATGGTGGCTGTGGCAAAGAATTTAATTATATAATTACTGGTTCTAACTGTGGCCAGTTATAAGCTTACTAATTAATTTTACAATAATGAATTGTACAGCTAGTGATTTACTTGTCGTTATTTTCACCACTTGTAATTTCCAGATTTTTTTAAAGCCAACTTCATGTAAGCTACATTGCTGGTAACATCCCATTCTGATTATTGCAACATAGCCTGTATGAGGTTGCCCTTGAAAAATGTCTAGAAATGGTGCAAATCATGGTAAGTAAACTAAGTTGTGCAACAATTAGGAAATATATGAAGTTTCTGCTAAAATATCTGTATTGGTTGCTCATTAGGCATAATTACAGTTGTTGGTATTCATCATAAATGCCCTAAACCATAATTTTCAAAGCCTATTCTGCAAAGCACAACAGTTCCCTACTAAAGATTAGTAGGTATTTGACAAATGCCGATTTTCTCTCCCAAGATGGAAGAGAAAATGTTTTGTGAGTTTTGGAACTAAGTGGTTTCATTAACCATTGAACGTGCTGAATCAGCAGATTTCTTCTCAGATATCAGATCAAAACAATTGGGGGGAGAGGGACATTACATTGGGATAAAGTTTCACAGAGGAACTCAGCTTTTATGTGAAAAGGCATCGAGGAGCCTCTTAACTTTTTTATCATTAATTTTATGAAAGTGGATTTTCACACCCACTTCAAAAAAAGGTCAAATACCAGGACTAATTATCTAAATCTACTTTAAAAACTGAGACAAGATTATACTAACTTTGTGATAATATTAATTGATTAGACATCAGTCATCCTTATTAATTTGCTGCAGATTATGTTCCAATCTATCTCTGACAGCCAATACTAGGAGACATTGATTAATTGGAGAAATCAGGATCATCCAGCCTAAAGATTCAGAAGTACGTATGTTCCCTTAAGATTTCCAGTCACCTCCTCTTGCCACCAAATTGCAGCTGTCAGAGTGAGAATTGAATATGCAAAAAGTAATCCTAATAAGGGATTTGTCCGGAATCTATATATTTTTGGAAATACAGACTTCATGATGCCACTCAAATGCAAGAGCTGATCTTGTAAAAATATTGCGGACTTATGCTTTGGCAGGTTTTCTTATTTCAATCAGAATAGAGCTGGAAGGAACGTTGGAGGTTTTCTAGACCAGCCCCCTGCTCAAGCAGGAGACCCTGGCCTATAGCATTTCAGATAAGTGACTGTCCACTGTTGTTAAAAACCTCAAGTGATGAAGCACACACAACTTCTGACTGCAAGCTGTTCCACTGGTTAATTGTCCTCACTGTTAGGAAGTTTCTCCTTAATTCCAGGTTGCTTCTCTCCTTGATTAGTTTCCATCCATTGTTTCTTGTCCTGCCCTCTGGTGTTTTGGAAATAAATTGACTCCCTCTTCTTTGTGGCAGCATCTCAAATACTGGAATACTGCTATCATGTCCCCCCTGGTTCTTCTTTTCTCTAGACTAACTAAACCCAAATCCTGCAACGATTCTTCATATGTTTTCGCCTCCAGGCCTTTAATCAGTTTAGTTGCTTTTCTTTGCATTTTTTTTCCAAAGTCTCAACATCTTTTTTGTAATGTGGTGATCAAATTTAAAATCAGATGACAAGGACACAATAGAAGTGTGAAGATGATTTTTAAATGTTGAAAGACCGGTTCTAATCTTTCTTTCTTCTTTCAGGTGAGCAAGAACCAGCAGTAAGTAGTGATTCAGATATTTCATTGATTATGGCAATGGAGGTTGGACTCTCTGATGTGGAGCTTTCCACTGATCAAGACTGCGAGGAGGTGAAATCCTGAAAAAAAGAAAACTATCAAAACATCCTTCTACTAAACTAACAGGCAGTAGCAGGAAGAAGAAATCCATTGTAGTAACACATGATTATCCATGTACATATGTGCACATATGTAAGATTTGGGTCAGTTGTATATACATGAATACCCATATACACACGTGCACATATGTAACTGTATTATCTTCAAAGGCATCCGGAACATTATGAAAACTCCAGTTAATTCCATTCTGGGAGGGTCATGAAAAGCAATAGTTAAAAGATGTGTCTGCCTGGATGCAGTTTCATTATCACTTACATTTGTTCATTTCATTGAAAATGGAAGTTGAAAATGTATTGTTCTGATCCATGTGCCAGAAGAATATGCCCTTGCTTGGTGGCTTAGAACCATATAACTGAAATGAAGTCCTCCCCACCCCAACACCTTTGTTTGTTTGTTTTTAAAGAAAAGAAAGAAAGAAAAGGGATACCATAAGAAGATTATAGCTGACATTGATGGACATTATTTTTCTTTCTTCTCAATAACCCAAGCTTATTCAAGTATTCAATTCAGAATTCTGAACATTATGGTGAATCACAAAAATATATGAATGCCAGGCATTTTCTACATGAAGAAAGCATGGCTTCAGGAAGAAATGGTGCTTCCAACTTTGACTTGATTTGAAGACTCTTTTTATTAAGGTATTATCGGCCCTTGGACATCTGTGCTTCCAGGGTCTTCCAGACAAGAGAACAGAGACTGGTTTGATTGAGGTTGGCAAACTGCTATTTAATCCTGCTGGGTCCCATTCTGACCTTTAGGACGTTGATGTATAACTTCTGAGTAAGAGAAGATGTGTGAAGACAACAATCAGAATGAAATTAAAAGTCAACCAATATATGTGGCCCTTTGTACCACTATATACTCTTCATGCCTTAATGGCTTTCATAATGATTAACTTGAAATTAGCTTTACTTTTTAAGAAAAAAAGCTTTCCCAAGAACTTTCTGATCTATGAATGAGTGGAATGTATTGATATTCTTTGTGGTTAGATGGAAAGAAAATAAAAATGTTGTAGGAGGGCAACAAGAGTATGGTAGTTTAGGATAGTTACCAAAGGACTGATTTTCTCATACAAGATATACCTTGAAAATCACTTTATCCCCTCAAAAAACATTATTAGTTACTCTTGATTTTACAAGTGAATGTTTCCAAGATTCCAAGTAACATTTCAACAATTGTGGAAAAGGATACTCGGATCCAACTTGATCTTTATTTATGTAACTACATTTTAACATAGTTGGATAAATAACCAGTAATTCAATACTGGGAAATCCTTTCATTCCTAGAAAAGAGTATAATTGTAGGTACGAAGAATGAACTGCTTCCCTAAATACCCCTTAAACAAATTGATTGTACCACATTTAAATTCACCTTAAAATTACTCAGAAAGACTCAGGCACATTTCTTATAATGTGTGAAAATATGCTACAAACACCTTTTATTGTTGTTTATGCTCCTATGTGGAGTATGTAGGCTAAACCTGGATAACTTTAGAAGTAAATCAAAAGGTGATTATTCATAATCTTATTTCTGAACCACAGTTTATAACTGAAACATTCAAAACAAATTCACTAAGAGTTGTGTGTTTTTCCCTAACTAATTTATGTTGAAAATAAGTGCCATTAGCTGCTGGAGTTTAAGCTATCTTGTTTTATGCTATCACTTTAATGGGGTGTGCTATTTATGCAGAAAAGCAATTTGTATTTTAATCAAAGTACAAAGGACTTTTCATCTTATTTTATGTCACAAATGGTTAAGCTAATACTTCTGACAATAAAAGTAGTAATTTCAATCACAGTAGATAAACAGAGGTAACAGAGTCACTTGTACTTATAAACTGAATAGACACAGATTGTTTTTTCTTCCTCTAGTAGAATAGTACTATAAGAATTCATCCATAGGTGAGAAAAAAATAGATCTAGTTCAACTGCAATTTTGAAAGCAGATTGGTCTTTTTAAGATCATTACCTTCAACAAAAGAGCATTTGAGAAAGATCAGTCTGCCCCATTTCCATGAAGCTTTAATGAGGAACCTTCCCCAAATTGAAAAAACAAAGGAACTAGAAATATTAGTACTCTGTTTATTGTTATTTGATTCAAATTGGGGAAAATTAAACCGCTACTAATACAAAGAGAACCTTGTCAGGTATAACTTATGCTGCCACATATTGTTAATTGTGCCTGGGAAAACCTACCTGTCAGATTATAAGGATGTATTGTTTTAACATTGGAAGAGGCTACTGTTCCAGTATTTTCTTGTCTAAGGCATCCCTGTCTTCAGTTCAATTCATTTCCGTGGCATGTAAGATACTGTATTAATTAGTCAGGGGCAAAAGATAGTCTGAATCTTATACACTGTTCACAATTATTAGACAAGCAGTATTTTGGAGGATTAATTTTATTATTGAACAATTACAGTGCTCTTGGTCGATCCAAAATGTTAATAAACCTCAAACCTGAATATTTAAGGAAGTAAAAGTGAGGTTGGCTTTCTTAGGAGACTATCTATGTGTGGACAATTATTGGGCAACTATTAGTGTGCAGAATTATTATGCAACTAAATGAAAAATGAAAATTTTCCCATCTCACTCTTTTATTTGCAACTGTTAAAGTAAGAGTAATAAACACACAACTCAAAATGTACAAATAAATATTTCTGACAGTTCCAAAAAAAAAATATCAGTGACCAATATAGCCTTTTTTTCTTTTCAGTAACAGTTATAAACCTTCCATTCATGGAGTCTGTCAGTTTCTTGATCTGTTGAAGATCAACTTTTTATGCAGCAGCAACCACAGCCTCCCAGACATTGTTCAGAGAGGTGTACTGTTTTCTTTCACCATAAATCTCCCATTTAAGAAGGGCCCCCAAGTTCTCAATAGGGTCAGGTGAGGAAGCGGACCATGTCATTCTTTCATCTTTAAGGCCTTTACTTGCTAGCCATGCAGTGTAGTACTTTGATGCATGCAATGGAACATCATCCTACATGGTCATCTTGAAAGATGCAGACTTTCTCCTGTACCACTGCTTGAGTCCATGTTCAACCTGAAAAGATCCAACTAATTCACCTTAATAATACAGCCCATACCAGTACCCCACCTCCACCTTGCTGATGTCTGAGTCAAAGTGGAGCTCTGTGCCTATTAGTGATGCAGCCATAGGTCCATCCATCTGGTCTGTCAAGAATCACTCTCATCTCATCAGTCCATAAAACCTTTGAAACATCTGTCTTCAGATATTTCTTGGCACAGTCTTGCTGTTTTCAAGTTATGTGTCTTGTACAGTGGTAGTTGGATTTCAGCCTTCCTTACCTTGGCCATGTCTCTGAGCATTGAACACCTTGTAGCTTCTGGGCACTCCAGGTTGGTTGCAGTTCTGAAATATGACAGCACAGGAGCATAATGGGTTCCTGGTAGCTTCATGTTTGAATCTTTTCAAATCTTTGGCAGTTAAGGTGCGTCTTTTTTCTCAACATGTTTCTTGTGACCCTGTTGACTATTTGCAACAAAATGTTTGATGGTTCTGTGATCATGCCCCAATATCTTAGCAAGTGATGCATCCCTCTTTACAATTTTTGACTTTTCAGAGTCAGCTAAATCTCTTTTTTAGCCCATTTTGCCTGAGAAAAAGAAGCTGCCTAATAATTATGCACACCTTGACATAGGGTGTTGATCTCCTTAGGCCACACCATCACTCATTACACAAATATATATCACTTGATCTGCTTATATCCACTAAGCATTTAAGTTTATACAGCTTGGAGGTGGAAAATACGCATACAAAGGATGATATGGTCAAAATACTCACTTGCCTAACAATTGTGCACAGGGTGTAGGGCTAACTTTCTTTACTACACAGCCATGTCCCGCTTTATGTTACCTACAGTGTTGCAGTAAGATGCAGTAAATATGCCTATTTTGCTGTACTTGGTTGTTGACATGTTAAACCATGTTATTCATCTGCATCCAGCCCATCTGCAAAGTTGAGTTATGATAATCAAAAGTAATATTAGCTAGGCCTGCCTGTTTCTCCTGTCTCATTCCAATCATTCCCATGTTATTTGAGGGTAAATAATACTAATGACAGATTATTTAAAGCAGTAAAAGCCATTATGGCCCATATACTGGTGGTAGGTTGGTGATCAATGAATTGCATGTGTGATTTTGCACTAAGTCCGATTGTTTTTCTTTTCCAATGTAACAAAAAAGGGAAAGTATGTAATACTCTAAGGAAGCCAATTTGGTGCAGTGGTTTAAGGCATTAAATCTAGCTTGGGCTAGTCAGTTTCTCTCAGTCCTGAGAAGGAGGTAATGGCGAAGCATCTCTGAAAAACTTTGCTAGGAAACTGCAGGGACTTATCCAGGCAATGTCCAACAATTGGGCACAAATGAATGGAAGAAAATAAATGTAACTGGGAATATTGTGCTCTACTTTAGGAAGATGTCTCCCTGTGTCATTAATTTAGACTAGCAATATTCAACTAGGGACATTCCTTATCATCTGTAACTTCTTTTTTTGAACTAAAGAAATCAGTAATTAAATCTTGCTGGGTTTTATTTTTTGGCTGTCCAAGAATGTGCTTAGTGCTGATGTATTAAAGCTACTGAGTGTTTCTGAATCTATTACTAATCTTCCAATTTATTGAAGAAGTCTTACCTAATAATTGATATTAAAAGCAGTAGAATAATCCAGAAAATCAGTTTAACATTGTTTTCTAAATGCAACAGCTTTCAGATGTACACATAGAAATGTCTATTAAGGATCTGATGAAATGCAAAGCTAGACCTCTGAATAACGGTCCTCAGTCTGATATAGTTTTCTGCATAGAGTCAGTTTAGAGTTCTGGCCCAGCTGACTGAATAGGGTAAACACAGGGAGACAAGTAAAAGGGATATTAGAAGCTAATGGCTTTTTGCTCTGAAATGCCTAATGCCTACAGATTGCTTAAACCCCACCAACTGTTGAACAGAATACAACCTGATGGTTCTTGGGCTGGCTTTCTACTTCCAAATAATCGCTTCTGCCATCAAAAGCTTTGAGAAGAGAAATAACTATTATACTGTAGTGAAATGATCTAAATGTGGACTGCAGGTTGATAGTCAACCATGGGGTAACAGTAGTAACATGTTGGGAAGGCAGAACTGCATGAATGACCATGCTGTGCTCAAGTGGCACTATAACATTAAAGTAAGTCCTGCCCATCATGACCTGTCCATCATCACCTCTCCAACATTCAGTTATTGCACAGGAAATGCAGGATGGGAAACTTATCTATAATGTCATAGAGAGCAGAGTCTTTTGCTAGTTGTGTTGCTATATATAGCTGGTTTTGTGACAATGTATGCAACGTTACATTGAATGATCTATTTAATCAAATTTAATAATGCAGAAGAGCCTCTGCCAATACGCAATTCTAATAACTTTACCAGTATTAAGAACAGACTTCCTAGAGCTTGTATTCGTTTCCAGTAGTATTTATAAAACTTTTCTCTGTTCTTGCTTACCATGTAGGGAGAGTAGTTCCATTTTACGTTTGCACAGTACACAACTGAGGTATTATTTTTCAATAGTTCTTTGAGAAATCAAAGAACTAAATACTTATGGCATACCATCAATACAATCTGCATCATGATCATTAGGTGCAGTGTTGCTGCCAGTTTCTCACCTTGAGTGTATTTTTGCAAAGAAATCTATGAAGCAGGCTCAAAGCAATGCCTTTTCCAGTTTATTTACTTGAATGTAGCATGGGTTACAGAGAGCTGGAAGAGAAAGCATGCTTCTGAATGTGCTTCCATTGGCAACCAGATGAATCAATAATAAAGGAAAACACAGTTCAGAGGATAGAATATGTACAGACATGTAGAAACACCAGAGGTTGGTGATACGTTATATAAAGACCCTCTCTATTTTACTGACAGATATAGTTCCATATCTGCTGAAATGTTCCCCAAGTATTCATATGGTATACAGGATTTCTGAGAAAGCTTTAGTACATTTTGTTTATTTAAAAAAAGTGTTTGTTATAAGCAGGCCATAGAATAATAGCAAACAGCAAAAAAGATTGACCTGTAACAAACTTCCTTTCTTTTTAATGGAAGCAATTGATCCTAATAATAATAAATAATAATAGTATAAGATACTTTAGTATGTAGGTCTCTGCATAGCAGAGCAGATCGTGTTTGCTAACAGCTGCAGAGCAGAGGAATGCCCTCTGCTGTAAAAATCCCAGTTTTTAGAATTTCTCTCTTAATATGTTTGTTGCTTTAGTAATTGGAAATTTATCTCACCAGTAAAAATGTTGAATCATCCACAAGTGAGATTGAGGAGAGAGAGTGATGTCCATTATTATTTTAAAAAGATGAAACGGAAATTGTATTGAACATACTAAAAGACTCCCCAAAAATGTAATGTTTATAGCATATCATCCTCAGCAAATAATTTTTTGGAGTGTCTCTTACTAGAATGTATGTGTGAAAGACTACAAAAAAAAAAAAACCCAAAAATTGAACATTATTCTTCCTGTTGCTTCATTTGTATCTTATTTGTTTATTTTGAAGGCATCAAATGTTACCCATTTCTTTTGCAGCAACTGTTTACTGATGTGAAATATCAAAATGTTTTTTACATGTACATAGTATCATTTCTTCTTCCCTTTTCCATGGCTAAGCCACCTGATGAAGGTATTTACCATTTTATAAATAGAATAAAATGTAAAGCAGGAATTAATTTGGCGGGTGGGAAGGGCTGTTATTTTTATAGCAAGATGTTCCTTGTACTTATTAACATTTTAAAATAATTTTGTACTTGTCAAACTGTACATTCCATCCATTTCTCAAAACTATTTTTTATTTAAAGTACTTTATAAACACAAAAAACATTTGATAAAGAGTTTCATCAATAAAGACAAAAATATTTGGATTACAGTAATAGCTCCAAAGTTCTCTCCTGCTGTATCATTTAGACTACACACTATACCAGCAAATGCCAATTTAAAAAAAAAACTAGAAAATTCCTTTTAAACAGTGGCAACTAATAATTTCTAATTGCTTTTTTTTTTCTTTTTGCAATTTCTGTTTCTTCAACTAAAAAAGTACTTCTATCTGCTGGATTTGGAATATTTCCCAATTTATATCTGAATGAGGAGCCTGCTGTGACAGCACTCATGCTGAGTGTTATTCAGGTGTACTGTTTGCTCTTCAGAATTTTGCTCAGGAAAACCTTTGTTTTTCTGTTTAAAGCTGGAGTCAGCTCTGTTTTGCTGATTGCCTAGCATTCTGTAAAGCCATAAGGCCATTTCCTCTTTTAATCATCTAACAGTTGTAGCATTAATCCATTGTTTAAAATTTTATAACTGTGCTCTAAAGCCAGCTTAAAAATAGAGAATGGAGATTATATACACACATGAATGACACTGTAAACCAGAACTCTTCAGAATGTTGGTTTATTAGCAAACAAGCATACTGGCTACTTCAATGGTGGAAGAAAACAAGCTGCAAATTAAAAAGAAGCCATGGTTTTAGCTTTGAGTTTTCTCACTGCCTTGTTTCAGAGGACAAAACAGAATCTCCAATTTGAATTACATCAAACCTGCTGATATGTTAACAATATGTGCTTAGAGCAGGGGTGTCAAACTTGCGTCATCACGATGGCGTCATGTGATGTATCATGATTTTTCCCCTTTGCTAAACCGGGCGTGGGTGTGGCCAGCGCGTGACGCATCTGGTCTGTGGACCATGAGTTTTATACCTCTGACCTAGAAGAAGAGC
Source organism: Myanophis thanlyinensis (assembly GCA_017656035.1). NCBI lineage: Eukaryota > Metazoa > Chordata > Lepidosauria > Squamata > Homalopsidae > Myanophis > Myanophis thanlyinensis. The sequence continues at coordinate 10,254 of JAEANM010010385.1, forward strand.
TATCAGAATGACCAGGATCAGTGCTTATGCTGACCAGTTTCTTGAGCAGTATCAAGCCAATATTCTGAAGAAGTCAGGGATGGCTAAAATAATCAGAAGAAAGAGTACCGTAATCTCTTCTTGCCATTCCAAACACTTGAGGTAGGCTGGCCTTTCAGTCATGCTAATATTGTGAAGCATTGTATAAACTGATTGTACTAAACAGAAAAACCTACAGTAATGAAATTGTTAGAACAGATTGCTTGTTTTGGGGAAATTGTTTTTGTTTTTGTTTTCATGTGCTTTGTGTTTGTTGAGTAAGTCTCCTCTAAAAACATACTAATCTTTTTAAGTTTTAGCTATTCAGTTTTTCCCCCCCTGGTTTGACAAGAGGAAAACAATCCAGCACAGTAACATACAGTCTAGTCTTCATTCTTCAATTTGATTAGCAAAATAGAGAGGAAGATGGAAATCATCACGATCTCCCATTAATATTTGCATAGGCAAAGGCTTTCTTTATAAACCAATCTTTTTTGCTATACAGTACTATGTGGATTGTATGCCTATGCAAAGCACCAGTGGTATGTGAAGAATTTGTTTTCCTACAATATTTAGTAAAGTGTTGCAAATATATTTCAGTCACTAGTATATTTCTTGTTACTTTATTTCTGTATCTTTTTTATGTCTCTCACCTTCCTTTCCAATGCACTTTATATCACTTGGAGAATGTGGGAGTCAAACACTATCACTAAAGGGATTTGCCTAAAATCAAGAGGCAGACACATTGCTTTTTCTTTATTGTTGTCCTTTCTGTACTTTTCAGTTGAGACAGTGACTCAGCGAGGGTCAGGAGAAATATTGGAAAAACATTATTCATTAGTAAAACATGGCTATTTTTGTTATATAGAGGATATAATGTAAATATGTGATACTGTGTTATTCTGTATTAGTAAAATATTGCAACTATAAAAGCTGAAGGATTGTGAATTCTAAGCAATTTTATTGCAAGGATTTTTTAATAAAAAATATCTGAGAAGTGTCGTACATTTTTCTTAACAAATATATTGGTTGAATTTAGTTTCTCATAAAAACTTGAAATCAACTCACATACTATTCCCGGGTGCTACAAATTATAATCTACAATAATTCATGGAATTTGATGGAATCAATTCAATTGAATTTTCACATTTTCTTCTGTTAATATATTTTCTAAGAGGGAGAAAGAGGAATTAAAAATTGTTTCAGCAGCTGAAGTAGAAGAAATTTAATTCAGCTGCCACTTCATAGCATTTTGTATTTTATAATACAAAATTGTAACTTATAATCAAGGAGATTGCAGTATTAAGAAACAGGTAAAAAAACCATACTTTCCTGCCCAAAACACAATGATTCCAGGGACCACTATTTTAAGTCTGGATCTCATTCACGTTTAAGTATTTTATATTATTCAGAAGTTAAATACAAATAGTCACAAAAGAAAAATACATATGGAAAAGGGAAAATTCAATAAAAGGTTATTTTAAAACTACTTGGTTATAAATTTTATTATTTCCACCCATTGTGCTCCAACTGATCATTGCAATCAATATATTTATAAATGTTTTACCTATTCCCCCCCTTAGGAGTTGTACTTTAAGTATATGCTTGCTTTGTAGTATAATATGTGATATATAACTAAGCTATTCTTGCTTAAATTTAGTTAAGCTTCTGTTAAGAATATATACTGTTAATTTTACCATTGCTGCATATTCTCCAAGTTTAGTTTCCTAGACTGATATCACACATGGATTGCATCCATTTTTTAATCCATTTTTTATTTTTAAAACAACTTACTGTGTGTACAGCATGGTATCTGAGCATCTTTTAGTACTTTAATTATATCACATACTAATAATCATTTGGGTACAAACAGATTCATGTTAATCCTCTTCCTTTCTGTTATTATTCTTATGTCTATTAACAATGCCCACCTTAAGTATACTCATCCTTTTTTATTATATAAAAATCCACATTTCAACATTGTACCAAATCCTATTATCAAGTTCTCTATTCTTCTCTAACCTTTTAAAATATTCTAATAATTGTAGTAATAATACCTTTTCCTAATAATTGCTGTTATTTTTATAGCATTCCTCTTTTTGTGCTTACAAAATCTGTCAATACAAACTTAATATTATTGCTCACCATCACATTACTTGTATTAGCCATTTTCCATCCCTTAATGTATTATAATCATATGTATTAACATTATATATTCATATCCATTCTATAGCAGTCTCCAAAATTTCATTCCCTTTATCATTACATCTCATTTTTCATATGTATTAATACAAATCCATATTCAGAATCATTATTTGTCCTCTTTACATTTCTTATACAACCCATTTTTGTTTCTCTATTTATTAGTTATGTTTATTGATCTATCTCCTAATTTTTCCATCTATAATATTTCTCTAATTTCATATTTCATAGATACTATAATTAAAAACAATTAGGAATTAAGTATTTAATTATATTGTTCCCCTAACCTCTAATTATTTCTAATCTTTTATCTACACCTCTGCCATAATTTCTATCATTAGGAAAGTTTCTTACTAGCCATCATCTCTCCTTTTCCTTAAGGTTCTTATTATTCTTTTCTTAACTTGTCTCCCCTTTACATATTTCCTCTTTAAATTTCTGGCTCTATTGTCATCTAATTTATCTACTTTAATCTTTCCTCTCTCCCCTCTCCTTTCCCTGTATTTTAATTTCAGAATATCTACTCTTTTCTTTATCTCTTTCCCTCATGAGACTGGCTGAGCTTCTATTCCCTCCTTGGCTTTTTTCCAAATATTGTTTCTTTGTTTAATTTTTTCCCATATTGACAACACCAGCTCCTCACAGCTGTCCATTTCTTCCTGATGGAACATTTGTAAACTCTTTCTTATGTCTCTGTTCATTTATGATCCAACTCCATGTATCTCAATATTTCCAGTCTTAAATCCAATCTCCTGTTTTAAAGACACAATTTTCCTATTTTTAAATTGTGCTTTTCAATTCTTTCATCCAGTTAAACAAAAAGAAAAAACAGATAAATGTTTCTTTTTTTTTTCCTTCTGCTCTTTAGTCTCTTTTAAAAGTTCAGTTTGCTGTATAGTCCAGTTAAGTTTCAATCTTTTCTTCCACTTTATTTGGGTGCATTATACTCCTCCAATTGGCAAATGGCACTAGGCTCAAGTTTACAATAACAGTCTGACTTAAACAGTTCTGTCTTTGCTTATTTCAAAATAAATTCTTTTAAATCCATCTTTGTAGCATCCTGACAATGCCTATTCACCAACAAGAAGTCTTTCAAATTAAAAAACCAATTTTCTATCTTTTTAAAAAATTATTTGATGCTGTCTCCCTTGATTCCCTTTTCCACTTCAGCTTCAACTTTCAGCTTTCAGTTGTTTTTTCCAAATTCCTTTCGCCGCTACATCTCAAAGTAAGTAGCTTCGGGAGTTTTTTCTTTAAGCGTTCTTTTGGGGTCAAATTCAGAAGAAAAAAGTAAGCTCTCACCCAGTTCCACAGCTGCTCACTGCCTTCGCTCCTGCACCAGTCTTAGATGTTGGGTGGCTAGATTGTCTCGGTCTTTGTGGCAGCCATTTCTGACTGCCTCTTCATTCTGCCATGGCTGAGAGGACTTTCAGCCCAGGGATCCTCTGGGGGAGTTGTGATCTCCCCCTGACCGCTCCGGGTGCCCCTCATCACTTTGCCACTCCTTGCGGAGCCCACAAGCGGGGGAAGACCAGTGTGAAAATGGAGCAACCCATTTTCACATCTGGAGTCGATCGTAACTGGAACCGGAACCGATTGCATCCATTGATAACCATTCTGGAACTATAAAAAAAATTAAACAGGAATAATGTAAATAAGTGATAGACCAATTGAAATGAATTGTATACATATCATAGGAAACTGAAATGGCTGCAATTTGAAGAATAGAAGTGAAAATATCAAAACACACACATGGCCACATACATACTCTTATATAATTTCCACAATCTGAGTTTACCATTCTTTTAAATTTAAGGTTAAAATATGTTTTCTTCATTTAAATATTTTTCCCAGTTATCTGTTTGCAAAAATGCTTCTTTTGTACCTCCATGGGAAAATACACTTTGATCGATAGGGAGAAATTAGATCTAATTTTTATTTATTCATTTACAAGCCAATGTCAAATGTAGCTGGTTTTTCCTCCCACATAAACTAGTTGTATTTTAAATTGGTACCCCAATTGATGTTTGCTGACATTCTGACTCATTTAGTAGAATAGATTAACCTACTGTATCTAAGAGATTTTAAAAAGCTATTCAAGTAGGGGTAAGTAAGGTCTTTAAATTAATTTTCTGAATTTCAGATCTAAGCTTGCTATACCAGCTATCCATAATAACTCCTAGATGACAATTCTCAACTACAGGAATTCAAATTAATTGAGAAAAGTCACAAGACAAATGTTCCCAGTTCTTTAAAAATAGAGCAGAACTAAATCTTGTGACTAGGTGTCTGATGATGCAGCAAAACTGCTAAAATGACTCTTCATACAAGAGGAAAACACATAAATCATAAAGAGGAAATCACAGATATTTTCATACATTTTTGTCAACAGAGCTGGGAAATGTTCTAATATAGTTTTACACACGAAGGGCCCAAGAGACCTCCTTTATAATTCCACTGTCATGATTTCAAGATAAGCCATAAATAATGCTTACTTGCTTATTATTAATCATTGTTAGAACAGGCCCATATTAGTCTTTTGTATCCCACATCAGAAGGAATCTGGTAGCACATTTTCAGACTAACAGCATAAGCCAGGGGTGTCAAACTCAATTTCATTGAGGGCCACCTCAGGGTTGAGTTTGACCTTGGGGGATTGGGATGGCTGTGGCCAGGGTGGGTGAGGCCAGCTCAACATCACTCATGTCAGAGGCACCTGTAGCGGCCCAAGCACTCTGCCAGCAAAACAGGCTCCCGAGCTCCGTTTTCGGCTGCAATGGCCTCCTGTGACCCTCTGCCAGCAAAAATGGAGCTTGGGAGAGCCACACACAGCCCTCCTGAGAGCCATTTTCACTGGCAAAGGCACCATGGGCCTGTCCTTCACTTTCCAGGCTGGCTCTGTGGCCCAGATCTAAGCATGCCAGGGGCTGGATGTGGCCCATAGGCCTTGAGTTTGACATCCCTGGCATAAGCTTTAGATAATGACAAAAACATATTTCTGTAAGTCTGAAAAAGTGCTGACAGACTCCCGTTTGTTTATTACACCCCCTTTCTTTCAGTTGTTTTTCCTATTTTTCTTCTAATTTCTTGTTGCTATTTATTTTTAGTATCCATTTAATATATGGTCAAGAGAGAAAAGGAATAATGTGTTTGACACATCTGGTACTGCTGCTGTGATCTGTTCATACAACTTGTCACTGATATTATGGGTCTTAAGGGAAAGAAATGTTAAGGATAGTCCCCCATTAGGAGGAATGCGAAGTGAAGCATTGTAAGAGTGTTGTGGTAGAATACACAAACCAGAATACAGAGACACTGAGTAGAAAAATAGGTTTTTACTTCCATGGAAAT
>JAEANM010010386.1:0-15824 GCA_017656035.1 Myanophis thanlyinensis
AATACTCCAGTGTCAAGATTCCCTGCTAGCTGCTTCCAGCAACCTAACTAGCACACACACATGCATATACATCTAATCCCCCCCCCCCCATACAAAATCTCCATTTGAATCTTGACAAATATCATATAAGGGCTTGTGACACTCTGCCAATCCATGAGTTACCAGGTGGCTCTTCTATAAATTAAAGCCATGCCATGGGGGTGAATCCAGGGGAAAGCAATTCCCTTGGCAAATTAATTCAAATCTTGTTTCTATTCTACTTCAATCGCTGTATACAAGATAGTTCTCAATGTATGACTACAACTGAGCTCCCCCAAAATGTTGTTAAGTAAGAAATTTGTTATGTACATTTTGTCCTATTTTATGACTTTTCTTATCACATTTGTTAAGTGAATCACTGCAGTTGTTAAATTAATGGCATGGGTTGTTAAGTGAATCTGGTTCCCATACTGACTTTTCTTGCCAGAAGGTTGCAAAAGGGGACCACATGATTCCTGGACAAGGCAACTGTCAGAAATGTGTCAGTTGTCAAGCATCCAAATGTAAATCATGTAACTATGGGGATGCCACAATGGTTGTAAAAAGGCCCTAAGTCACTTTTGTTAGTGATGTTATACCGTATTTTTCAGTGTATAAGATGCACCTAGGTTTTGGAAGAGGAAAACAAGAAAAAAAATTGGGGCCTCCGTGTGTCTTTTTTTCTTTCTCCAGCCCCCAGAGGTATATTGCAGGAGTCCAGAAGCCTCCGCATGCCTTGTTTTCGCCAAAAACTGGTCCATTTTTCATCCATTTTTTGGCAAAAACAAGCCATGCGGAGGCTTCTAGAGGCCTACAAAATGCCTCTGGGGACTGGGGAGGGGTAATACAAGATGCATGGGGGGGGGAGGCTAAAAATGGCCCTATCCCCAACTCCCGGAGGCATTTTGCTCGGCTCAAGAAGCCTCCGCACGGCTTGTTTTCGACCAAAAATGGGACATTTTTGGTGAAAACGGGATGTGCGTGAGGGCTTGGGAGGCCAAAAATGGCTGTATTTGGTGTAGAAGATGCACCACAATTTTCACCCACATTTTTTTGGGGGGAAGTGCGTCTTATACACCAAAAAATATAGTAATTTTGAATGGTCACTAAATGAAGTGCTGTAAGTCAAGGACTACCTGTAATGTGGTTGGGCTTCTTAGCAGTTCCCTATGTCCTGAAATGGCACTTCCTCTAGAGTTGGAGGATAGGACTCCATCCAGAGTTCCTACTGGACGGAGTATGCAGGAGATGGAATTGAAGAAGGAAACCATATGAACTGAGGCTGAAACAACTCTCAGTTGTTGTCCACCCACAAGGTTTAAGAAATCCATGCGTCTCTCAACCCTTTCTGCAATCAGGCTTCATTAGCAGACTGTAAAAGATTAGCAGCTTCATTATTTGTATGTTTCTGCCTTTCCAATTCTTAACCCCAGGAGGACCACATAAAAGTTTTCAAAACAACAACATTCAGTTTCACTGCACACGTTGTGCCTTGACAATAAAGATTTGAATTGAATTTCAAAAGTATATTTTCTCGTATTCTAGCCTGTATTTTTCCCCACTTTCAGATTATTTTCTTTCTGACTTTCACATTTATTATGCCTTTGTTCTTTACACTGCTACCGACACCTACATCTCTTTAAGGGGTGTGTGTGTCTGTAACTTATAAAACTATTCTAGAAGAGAGATGATTTAAAAAAAAACCTGATCCTAATTAAATAGAAAAATGACAATATAAGACAGAGAGGGGGGGGGAAAGGGTAGCATCTCTAAAATTATATCATCAAAACACTCCTACCAGTAGTCGTAGCTTTCATCCCAGTTGTCAAAATGAACCAGGAAACGATTGTCCACAATATCAGTTACTGTAGCAACACATATGAAGGCTGGGTTCTTTTTGTCTACTGCTTCAAGCTTCATCCCTACTCGAAATCCTGATGGGATCACAGTCTAATCAAAGAGATTCAAAAATGATGTTGAATAGAATGCTGGCTATTGAACCACATAAAGCAAGACATAAAGCACAAAACAAACAGAAAACTGCAGAGCAATAAAAAGATAAGCATCAAACATAACACTGCAGATTAATTAAAAAAACAAACAAACATGTACATCAGGTACGCCAAATCCCTGGATGTGGCCCACTACTGAGCCATGAGCCATTCAGAATTGGGCTGCAGAAGTGCATCCTCATGTCTGTGCATGCATGCTCCATTTGCGTGTGTTTGATGACCGCTAGTTTGTAACCATCCTCTCTTCCCCCCCCCCCCTTGCTGGTCCACAAAGCTTCTCTACACTTTTAAATTCTTCTGACTTTGCATAATCTTGAACTTTTTTTAAATAAATATTATTTTATTTTATTGACTGTCTCTGTTTACTAGATGGTATACTGTTAAACCTATGTAACCTTTCACAGACTTTTCAAAATAAATTTGTCTTTCCTAGTTCATTATGATATGAAACATGCAATCATTCATTCCCATCAGGAAGCTAAATCCAGACTCCTGTGAATTCTGCTGATTTTTATCTAGAGCCAAATTGGCTTGACTGTTAGATCAGATTATTGTGTACAGGTAGAATGAAATAAATTTTTAGTGCTTTGAACTCTACTCCTGTTCCTGGCTTCTTGCTCCTGACAATGAATGTGTAATCACTCAGACAAATTAGAACTTATGTGAAGTCAATGAGTTGTGTGACCATGTATTAAAGATGTTTATATCCTATATAACATTGTTTATATCCTATATAAACAATAACATGTTTATATCCTATATAACATTATTCCCAAAACATTGTCATGGGAATAAAATAAACTCTTATTTCCTAAATCAAATCGTTGGATTATTTAAAAAAAATGAATTCAGACTTCTTTTATTTGTCTTATCCATTTCGTAATCCCCTATATCAGGGCTGTCAAACTCCCGGCCCATGGGCCGGATGAGTCATATGCTGGCCACAGCTACACCGGTTTAGCGAAGGGGAAAAAAGTCTTGATATGTCATGTGACACTGTCGTGACCTGAGTTTGAACACCCCTGCCCTGCATCATCTTCATTTGTATTTAATTTACTTGGATACTGAAAGAGGTGTCAGTCAGTCAAAAAAGAATGTTGGAAAAATCTTTCATAAAGTTTCCTTCATGTAAATCTTACAAGGTCACATTAATTCTTACTCAGATTTGATATATGTTCAATAATTATTTTAATTAGCCACTTTCATACCTAAGACAGGACTAGAAGTCGCAGTCTCCATTTTCTAGCTTGGAACCTTAGATCAAACTTACAAATTCTGGACTTTTCTTTTTTCTTTTCTTTACTTTGTAATAGTTCTTAGATTTCATGTTCTTTTTAAAACTTTAATAAAATGTGTGTGTGTATGTGTGTGTGTATTACAAAATATACAAAGCAGAATTTAATGGCTGCCTTCCTCTACCCATATAAGAAAATACTATTCTAATGCTTTTTTTAAAAAAATGAAAAATGAAAGCTTTTAACAAACACTTTCAAGTAATTAGATTAACATCAAGAGGCACAGAAAAAAGATGTGGAAAATAGAAAAAATATCTCCTGAAGATAAGTAAAGAGATAGGTACTGTTCGTGTACAAATTTATTATATAAATTTACTATAAGAAATTGATTTATTACATTGATGAAATCCATTACATTTTCAACTAGACTGAGCACATCAATATATTACCCAAATGCTAATGTGAACACAGAGTTAAATATAAGGAAAAAACTTACTGTGTTTTGGTTTTCAAACAAGGATTTAGGAGCAGCTTGAGCTTTACATTTTTTCAGATATGCAGGCCAATTAAATTCATCTTCTTTATAACCTGGAAACCATGAAGAAGAATACAACAAATATTATTTTAGTTTGAGGTGCACTTACTTTAATTGCAGCTGCTTCTGTCAGTATCACCATTCAAAGCCTGCCAAACTGTCCATTTCAAGAACAAACTGAAAACATTTAACTTTTAAAAGCCCCTTGAGAATATAATTACAGGCATAATTTTTTAAAAAAGACTAGTCAGCAATATCTTTTCTCCTGAAAACTCCAAAAGCACCAGTTGGCTTCAGAAGTCACAAGTATCTCTTTTCCAACAGAGGTGAAGTACAAATGCAGTATTTATAGATAATACACACTGTAAATCTGTCCAGTTCTTATAACTATGTTACAATCTAATCTAATTACTAATTACTAATCTAATATTTTATCATTTTGTGAAGTAAAAATTGCAAAAATCTGCAATCCTGGTGTAAATGTACCATATGAACTATGTTTGATGATTTCATTACAACTATGTGCACAAAGGCAAAAAAGAAAAAAAAAGAAAAACAATGTGCCAAAAAAACTTAATTAGTGCAAATTTGAACATTGCAACAAAATATGGCTTAAGCATTACAATATGGCTTAAGCATTACATAAACCTATGATAACCAAACAATTTTTAAAGATCAAAAACTGTTGCATGCTGTTACCAAACGCCCCCTCATTTTTCTGGTTTTGATTTTGTGGTCTGTCCTAGAGAAACCTGTTTTGCATTGACAAAAATAAAGAAGAATCTTCTACCAGAACGGAAGTGTGGACCAAATGAATTCAGAGTTGAAGCTGCCATGTACTAAAGATGACATTGCATCTTAATATGTTTATTTTCCTCAATTAAATGCAAGCTTTTTGGGGGGATATTGCTAAACCTAAATATTGCCCCAAAACATCTCCAATGGAAGTAATGTAGAAAGAATCAATTGCTTACCCCTGCCTATGGTTTTTTTAAATGAATTCTATGAGTGTTATACCTATGCTGCAGCCTTTTCTAAAACCTTCTACAGCTATAAAATGTTGGTAGAAATCTGCACAAAGACATCTGCGTTCCCATCCAATATTGGGCTTAGGAATATCCATGAATGTAAGTACCTGCATAAAGGATGGTTCAAGCATGCTGTGAATGCAGGCTAGTTTTAGAGATGGCAGGTATAGTAGTGGACAAAATTGTGGAAACCTTTTGGGAAAAGTGTATTTTTGAGGTTGGATGGCTAATATCACCACTTTTTTTGGGAATAGTACCATAAAATTATATATCAATGGAAAGATAATTTAATCAAGAATGTAATGCAAAACTCTTATGAAGGATTTGCTATTAGAATAACAGTTATAAAGAAGAAAAGTGAAACATGGTGATATTTTTTGTATATCTCATTTTTCTATGGTGATAATTTTTGTATATCTCCTTTTTTCTATATGGTGCAAGAAAATAGAATTGCTATCAATGCTAGAATTGGGTGCTAAAAATTGAAGAACGTCATACTGTAGAAGGATAAAGCATTCATTTATGAGTCTTGTGTGATCGCAGCTTAGAAGATCCATCACAATATGAATCAGAAAAAGAAAAAAAAGGTTAGGCAATTCTCAAATTGCAAAGCACCGCAGTATTCCTTTTTTTGTTGATGTAACACACTATAATGATATTCTTGGACTCCGCCTGTAAGATCTGGTTCCAAAGGATTGGATTCAAAAGCTAGAAGATGTTCAGAATAGTGAAGAAATCTAGGCAGTTAATATAGATGTGACCCTTGGCCAAAATATTACAATGGCCAGTTCGGTGATGAATCTGTGGTGACTATTTGGGAGAGAAATGAAGGTGAATCTCTGAATGAAGCTGAACATCTTTGAGATCTATGGAAACAAAACACTTCTTCTAATGGAATAATGCCAAGATATTCTGTAGAACCACTATCTGGAATTTCTGAACTCGATGTAATTGTTTAGTTTTGAAGTGAACAACTATTTTGAAGGTCCAAAATAGACCATATTCCTCCATATTTCTCAACATTGAGTAATACTGAAAATAAAAGTCGTTTTCTCTTTCCTTTGAAAGACATTGATTTGACTTCAAGTACCTTTCTGCTAATTGTCCTGCTGGCTGAGAAGTACATAAATATTTGTAAGGAAAGTAATCATTAACCTGGTGATATAACCAGGTTTTATTTTGATCAGTGTGCACGTATTTATGATGGAATGTGGATGGACTCAGAGAAAAGAGATAATATGTTATAAAAATTCCCCTGAATTTCATCAACTGTGCTATGATCAGAAAAAATCCACTCTGTGTAACACACAGAAGTCCCTTATACTACCTTCTGAGATTGGTCCGAGACCCTTGTAATCAGAAAGATTACATAGGAGTAGATAGCAGTATTATAAGATAAAGGATGATCTAATTAACTGGGGCCACTATGGACCCAACAACAGAAGAAGACATTGATAAAGATGATTTCAACCCATTTATCTTTCTGAACAGGAATTCTTTAGTTCCCTGGTATTCTTTAGCTTTTTGGCCTTCGGTGTTATCCTATAGAGGAATTTTAGGATTGCCTAAGCATACTGTAGGTAGACAAAGATTCTTTTTGGTAACTTTTGAATATTCTGAGAAGTTGATACCAGAATTTTGCCTGTGAGCATGTGCAGCAGGGAAGACTTTCTCCAAAATCTCTTCTGCTCCCAAGAGTTCCAGAAAGGGGTTCAGGGTAGGCACAAACCAGAATCTGGTGTACATTGACAATGATGAAGATACAATGCTTTTAGCTACACATTATTTTTTTCTTCTTCCTTCTAAGGAAGAGGAGAAAAATACTTAGGCTTATACCATTTTGAAACCACTGATATCCTAATCAAGCATCCTAATGTTAAACTGATGCAGTTATTAAAACTTCATCATGAGTCTTTCTTTTGAGAGTACTGTGTAATTCATTTGTTATCTGTTCAATCATTAAAGCATTGGTCAAAGCATAAATTCAGCCTTTGAACATAAAAAATACACAGCAGACATTTTCAGATCCTGGAATTTAAATGTTTCAGAATTCATTTATATTTTATAATGTAAGAAAACATGAAAAGAAAGTATGTACCACTTTTTTTTTACTATAGCTAGTATAAAATTTTACTTGTAGATTCCTAAGTCTAGCAGTATAAAAGTGTACCTATGCTGCCTTAACACAATTTTTTTTAAAAAAGGTCATAAATTGTTTATGGATAACATAGTACCTTTTGGTGGATGAAGTTTATGCCCACTTTTCTCACACCACCCAACAGGGTGAATATCTGAAGAATCAGCATTCAGCCAAAAATCGTAACAATCTGGGTATTCATCAAAATGAAGTCTAATTCTGTAGCCACAAATCTAAAATCAGAATATATAAAAATATAATATGAGTAGAAATGTGTCTCCTCATTGGCCTTAGAGTAAATTATTGAATAGGGGAACAATTCACAAACAAACTTTAGATTGCATAATCATTCAATGCAGTGGTTTATAAGTAAAAATCCAATATTTCTTTCCAGCTATAATCCAAGGGAACATTCTAAATATTTTTTGTAATATTAGAACCTAGGTCTAATCAATGAAGTTGAGTCATACAACATTTAATAAAAGATGCACTGGTTAGATAAATTTAGAAATTTAGAATAATTAAAAGGTTTTACATAAGTGCCAGAAAGTATGACTTTGCAACAAAGCTCTTCTTATATTCTTATTTATAATTTATAATTCTATGCTGCCTGGCTCTGAATACTGGGATGCAGTTATTTTCTTATTGTCTGTTCTAATTTGTTTTTAATACAGATAAATGTATAGATAATATTACTAAAATCAGGTTTCTTGTTTTACCATTCTGGCACTCACCTCTGCTATTGTAAGCACACAATACATTGACTGATGCTCAGGATCCACTCCTTCTAGTTTCATTCCAACTTTGAATCCATTTTTGTTGTATGGGAAGGACTGGTACTAGAAGTAAAATGTCAAATTTTACTTAACATAAGCATTTCTAAAATCTCATTTTTTGCCGTTAAGAAGAAAATCCAGATTTTCCACACCGATGCCAGCTAATGAAACTTTTTCCCCACTTCAATTTTTAAAACAAAAACAAAAAAACCTATATGGACATAAACTAGATCAAAATCTTCAGGATAAAGTACATTATGGATTTTCTAAGTAATAAATATGGTAATATATTTCCGGATTAATGTCTCTGCCGCTCTCATCTTTTACATTCCTGTGTGAGTTTTGAACTTAGGTTTTGAACTTAGGTTAAGTAATTATGTCATCATAAGCTTCATTATACAATACAATATTGCATACATGTCTGCATGACCTTTAAGAATGGGTTTTTCTTTACTGTGTCAGTTATGCCTTTTAGTTTCTAACTGACTTTAGAGTTTGTGCCTTAAGCAGACAGTAAATACAAGGATGAGTACAGCTGTGCTTCCTTATCTTTCTCTGCAGCAAAGCACAGGAATTGCTTGTTGGAATAACAAAAGACTTCATAAAAGTTATATATATATAAGTAAGCTGCCTTTCAAAAATGCATCTCTATGTTTTCATACAATGAAGGATATTCATGTCTTCCTTTGCTATCTTTTTCTCTAACCATTGTAAAATAATTCTATTGGCACCTCCTATTAATATATACACATTGTCAAATTGTCTGTAATAAACATTATCTTTAAGACTTATGTAACCTAGTAGTTCTTATTCTTGGTTCATCTGGGTACAAAAAAATCTAATAACTGTCAGTAGTAACCTGCTAGCTTTGAAAAGTAAATGACTCTTTGGATTTTCTCCAGTAGTTGGTATTTATTGCCGGAAGTTTCTCTACTACAGGGCTAAAACTAATTTTAATACCAAGATTTTGACAAATTTCTTATATGAAGTTAAATAAATGCTGAATTGTGAAAAGTATCTGCTTCTTCCATAACGATTTTACTTTATAGAATAATTTTACAAGCAGCATTTTGTTTTACTGCTTGTACTAAAACAAGCATAAGAACGAATGGAGTTGCAAGTTTCCAACAGGCATATTGTTTCGCTCTTTGAAACTCCTTGACATACAGCAAAAGAAATCAATGGTCCAGGCAAAAGAAATCACAATTAAGAAGGGGAAGGGGGGGAGAGGCAGGGGATGTGCACAAGATTATACACAACTTTCTGTTAATCCTTTCCTAGGAACTTAAGTCTCAGCACACCTTTTTGTCTACTTTAATGACTATTAACTACATTAAATGTGATTAATCAGAATTACTTCCATAAAATTACTGATGTACAGTTACATCAATTGAAACGTCTCACCAGAGGTTTCTAGTAATCAAGGCTGTAACCACTGACCCTGTCAAAATACACGGATCCACATGCATTCAACTTAAAACTACTGTTGTACAGTCCTTCTTGTAATTACTAAATTTGCTCCATAATAACTTACTGTTTTCCCAGAACCAAAATTGTATGTATAATTAGAACGGGGGGGGGGGGGGAAACCACAAGGCCCCTGGGCTCGATCCTATCTATGTGGTGCTTAGATCTGGCCTGCGCGGCCGCTCTGGAAATAGTAAAGGACCGGCCTGCGATGCCTCTGCTAGCGGGCCCTGTAGCCCGTTTTTGGCTTGGACGGTCTCTTGCAGCACTCTGCCAGCCAAAATGGGCTGAGGGGGTGGGAACTGCAGAGCCCCCCCACCAGGCCATTGCTGGCCAAAATGGATTCTTAGTGGGCCACATCCAGGCCTCTCCATCCCATTTCCTATGGCTTTATATTTACTTTTCGAAGAGCTCCAGAACAGGCTGACCCACATGGCAGAGAAGCCGAAGTCTTTTATTCAGAAGCCCATGAAGCTGTAAGAACGTGACATGTAAGAAAAACAGCTTTCCACATCTGAATAAAAGACTGGCTTCTCTGCCATGAGGGCCTACAGACTTAGTTTGGGCCCAGTGTGGTCAGTGACGAGCAGCCTCCTGCTCGCTGTTGACTGGCTAGTTCGAATGAAAACTTTCGGGGATTGGGACATGGCAGCCAATCAACGAGGAGCTTGCAATTCAGCCTGATGAAACAAAGGAAGCCAGCTCCTCGCTGATTGGCTGCTGCTGCTATCTCAATCTCTGAAGCAGGAGGCTACTATGGCCCAGTCCTGACCTTTCCAATTACAAGAGGCCTGCTGGCCATCTGGCGCCAGGCCAAAATCTTTTACTCAGAAGCTGGTGAAAATGTTTTCCTTAGATTTCACATTCTTACAGCTTTTCCATCTGAATAAAAGACTTTGGCTTCTCTGCCAGTGGGTCAGCCTCTTCTGGCGCTCTGGAGCTCTTCAAAAGGTAAGTAATCCATGGAAAATAGGGTAGGGAGGAGTAAGTGGAATCCAGGACGCTAGCAAAACAGGTCGTCTGTGGGGACCCGGCAGGGCAGGATGGGGGAGGAGGAAGCAATTGTGGGGACCGTAGGGGAGCATGAAGTGTATCAGTGGATTGGGGAGACCTTAGATGGCCTGCTCCAGCACTAGGGCCTGCATGCTCTTCCCCAATCTGAGATACTTCATGTGCATTTAATGATCTGCGCATTCAGTTAACAAATGCCATTGGGGAAAGCAAGGAGTGATCAAGTTCATTTAACATGATTCAATCTTACAAATCCTTGGGTTATGAATGTAATTGGCAAACTCTATTACATTCGTAACTTGAGGATTACCTGTATAATGAGAGTGAGGGTGTCAGAGAAGTCGTGCCTTAGCACTTGGCCACCACAGGTGGTCCCCCGACACAAGTCCCGTGTCACGCTTACTAAGACCATGCCCACCCTGGTCATGCCAACCATGATCATGCCCTTTGGGCATGCCGCCCCCGGCTCTTCAAAGTCGAACACAATCCGGATGCAGCCCTCAATGAAATCAAGTTTAATACACCTGCGTTAGAATAATACCAGGAATGGATACAGTATGAAAAAAAAGAGTCAGATAAATGTTACATATAAAGAATATTGTTTTTGTATGCCAAAATGATATATCTAAAATTCTTTAACTATCTGTAAAATTATGAGATTTATATTTATTGTTTCTGATACAATCTTTATTTTAGTCTATACAAAAAATACTCTACATAATGTCAATTTAAAAAGCCGTTAACTATTTTCTAACTATTACAACTATTGAAAAGTTTCTTTTTATTCAAGATTGTTCAGACTTGGTTAATATATATGTATAATTTAGATGTATAAGTTACTTCTCCAACTCATTATTGGCTATAAACTGCATGCATTAAAAAAAACCCCGCAATTGCTTAAATAAAGAAAAACAGAATAAATATAATGGGTGAACCAAAAAACCTATAACCAAAAAGGACAATGTATTCCAAATGGACATAGCTAATCTATCTCAGGATTTGGGATAAGGAAAACAGGTTAAAAATGTATCTTCACCAGTGTACAAACCAAAACCAAGCACAAATACACACACTTACCTCTTCAAATTCAGGCTGCCAGCAGTAATAACACTAATGAATTCTTATTGTAATGTTTTGGAAATGGGAACTTAATAGCATATAGAAATAATCTTAAATACATCAATTAGTACAAAAATATAAGGAAGTATGAAATAACAATTCAAACATTATGCATAGTAGAGTTTTAAACTGAGGTAACAGCATGCTTAGCTAAATCACATCAACATTTAAAGTCTGCTGGGACAAAAACGGGTTTTCAGCTGCTGTTAAAAAATATTTAGAAGAATTAAATAGAATACAACTAGAACTCCAGAATTATGTTGTTACTATGAAAACCTTCCCACTTATATGCGGGTTACCTACAATAGAACAACACCTGAGATGATCTCCTCTGTATCAGTTATTATATATAAACATCTGTGAATTGCCTTTCATAAGTAAGGGAACTAACAACCATGTCAAAATTTTAAATTCACCGTTATTTAAGACAATTATCTAGCAGAGTATATATTCCTTAAACCAATTAATTATAACTTTATAGAAGAGCTTACCTCTTTAAAAATCTTAGGAGGTGCTGCTGTAGCCTTTTCTTCTTCCAAATATGAAGACCAACTCCATGCTTTTTTTCCCTTTGATATTAAAGCTGAAATTAGAAATCAAACAATTAAAAAATTAGAAAATAAAATCTATTCTCAGAAGACAGGTATAAGCTGTTATCTGCACTGTAACTGTCCATGCTTTGCTTTCAAACTCCTGAAAAGTATCTTATCACCAAGTATAGGATGAGTCTTTTCCCTGCCCCATTTATAGATAATTATTATCTTGGTGAAAAATCTTGTATTACTATTGGATAAATATGGTAATATCGTTCTATATACTTCAAAAGTAGTAACATAATGTTACTAAACAGTAATAATTGACTTACAGTAATTCATTTAGTGACCATTCGAAGTTACAATGGCATTGAGAAAAGTGACTTATGCGGATTTGTAGCATCCCCATGATCATGTGATCAAAATTCAGACTTTGGCAACTGACTCACAGTAATGACCTTCATTGTAATGTGATAATATTTTGCAACCTTTTGACAAGCAAAATCAGTGGGGATGCCATATTCATTTAACAACTGTGTTATTAACATTAATTGTGGTGATTCACTTAACAACTGTGGCAAGAAAAGTCTTTAAATGGAGACAAACTCACTTAACAAGTATCAAAACAACAGAAATCTTGGGCTCAATCGTGGTTGTAAGTCCAGGACTATCTGTATTTGTGTGAACAGCACTACAACAGACAGCAGGGATAGTAGATAAATACCATTAAAGTGAAAATTATAGATCAATTTACAGGTAACTGTACTACCTAATCTTATTATTTTCCTTAAAGAAGCATATTCACTCTTTTAGGAAACTAACTCCACAGTGGTAGCATTTTACTACTTAGTTAACATTTTGGATTTGTCACTTTTTAAAATATGCAATACTTAATTTTCTACAGCTTCCCAAAAATTAGTTGAACAATTTCACCTATGCGGAACAGAAATCCCCATCAGTGTTCAGGAAAGAGAATAATCTTAATTTCATCTATACTTTTACTTTAAATTCTCCTATGGAATGGGAAACATTCAAAACAGAATATTTGAAGCTTTTCATAATACAATAAAACATAAGCACTCAAAGGATGATGCTCTTTAATTTTTTATTTTACAAAATATGGAATGTTTTGCCATGTACAGCATAGCTATAATAATAATAATATAATACAGTGATATCATTGACTAAATATAATAGTATATTAATTAATTAATTAAAAACTGATTGAAAACTATCAATTTAAATTAAAATAAAAACAGAATAAATCAAATTTAAAAAAGCAATGGCAGAAAAACAGAGTGCATCCATTAACTGTCATATAACTATCTAACATACCCGTATCATAGCACTAAACTAGTTGATAAAGCTATGTTTGAAGGCAGGGGTGGACAACTATGGAATTTATACTACTTCTGGACTTCAATTCACAGAATTCCTAAGCCATCAGGGGAGTTGAAGTCCACAGGTCATAAAGTTACCATAGTTGCCCTCCCCTGTTTTAAGAGCTTTCTGGAAAACTAACAGAATTGGGGTCACCCTCACTTATGGAGTGGGGTAGCGTGGGGAATGATGTTCCAGAACTTGGGGCTACGTTAATTTTATCAATTTACAGGAAATGTTCAACTGTGGCATTATGAAAAATCAATGACCAGAAGATATTTGCACACAGTTGAATCAGAGATTCATATGTGGTTGTTCACTTCTGATTGGATACTTAATCAATCCATTTACCTTAAAACATATTTTAAATGTTTTGAGGAACTGAAGGAAAACTTTATTCTGCTAAAGTATTATAAATCAACTTACTTTGTTTTAAAATTGCCACCTCTCGTTTCCTTTTCCGGGTGGCTCTTTGAGATACTCTCAGTATTCTTCCTTCAGAGTTGTCTTCCTAAATTGAAAAATTAAATATTGCAAGTGGCATAATTAACATTTATAATTATCAAACAAAAAAGTTCCTCTTCTGATAGTATTTTGAATATTTAAGTATGAGTTCAGTTCATGTAACAATCAATGCAGAATGAAGTTCCAGCCTACAGAGTGGTGCTTGATTAAAGTAGGAAGATAATATTATGAACAACTTAAGTACACCTGAAACCAGATCAGAGGTGAAATTCAACCAGTTCGCACCTGTTCTATAGAACCTCTGGTAACAATTATGGGCAGTTCGAAGAACCGGCAAATTGCAACACTGACTGGCCCCTCCCCTCCTCCTCTTCGCGCCTCTTCTTTCCCTGCACATGATAGTGAGAAATGTGATGGAGCTGTAAATAAGGTAAGCAAAGAAATGCTTGGGACAAGTGAGAGCGAGGCTTTGGAATCCTACCTAAATATTTGCAGAAGCTGCCTTGTCTCAGTGGGAAGAAGTGTGTGTGTGTGTGCGCGCATGCATGTGTGTCTTGGGTTGAATAAGCCAGATATTAATGGCCGGTTTCATCCAAAGGAGTTTTTGTTTCAGGTATGTCTCCTAGCTTTAGAATGAGAGACGGAAGGATGATGGGAAGGGATAGACAGAGAAAGAGAGAGGGGAATGGAGGAGAAAGTGAATGAGATATAGTTGGATGGATGGATGGACCGACAGATAGAAAGACAGATAGATAATATACATGGAGGGAGGGAGAAAAAAAGAAGAGGAAGGAAGGACCACAAACCCTGGCTTCAGAAGAGTCTTTGAAACAGCACAGCAATCTAGGGCTGGAAGGATCTCGAAGGTCATCTTCTAGTCCAACCCCCTGCTCCAGCAAGAGGTCCTTACACAATCATAGACTAGCAGGGTTAGAAGGGACCTTGGAGGCCATCTAGTCCAACCCCCTGCTCCAGCAGGAGACTTTATATCATCTGGATTATTTTGGTGCCTCTAACAAGAGAGGAAAATTGCCAGAAAAGGGAAGGAGTTTACTAGGAGAAGGCTGCCATGCAGAGGAAGGCAGAGATATCTTTTGCTTATGACCACAACTGAGCCCAAAATTTTGGCTGCTAAGCAAAAGTGTTGTTAATTGAGTTTTGCCACATTTTACTCAATCCATCAAATCTCAGTCTAACGGTCATGTGCAGGCCAGGGAAGTAAATCTGAAGGTGTGTGTAATGTTCTAACGTACAGAATTTATAGTTAAATGTGTGGCAGAAAGTGGACTCTAGGTGTGTTTTTCCAAACTGCAGTTAAGTGAGGTTCAATGTGTATAGTTTTAAAAAATCTCTCTCTCTCTCTCTCTCTGTGTGTGTGTCTGTGTACTTACATAGACATGCAGTATATATAGTAGATAACGTATCTTTTTGTGTGTCTATACACACACTATATTATGTAATATGTATGTACACATTTGGTATAAGTACATAGGATTAAATAGTGTATTTTGAATGTTCAGTAATAGTAAATAAATAGGGAAACTGTATCTTGTTGAGGCGAGGAGAGGCCAGGCAAGACACCCCTTGACGTGAGTGATGTCAAGTTGGTCATGCCCACCCAATCACATGACCACTTAGCCACGCCCACACAGTCACGTGACTACCAAACCATGCCCACAGAACCAGTAGTAAAAAAAATTGAATTCCACCACTGAACCAGATGTATGACTAAAATTCAGTTTTGATTTGCAATATTAACAGTGAACAATGCAGGACTTTCCTAATTATTGTCTCAATACAAGAGAGAAGAATAGCAATATGCTCTCTGTAAGACTCTTTTAAGAAAAAGATTACACTGTAGAACAGATATATAATAGTTTACTATTCTCTCATTCTATCTACATGAAAATAAATGCAATAATCAAAAGAGTAGTATATATATATATATATATATTTAACACCAGCCCAACCCCAACGCCAACCCCAATTCCAACATCCAATTGGGCAAGAATTCACATTTGTCAATGGCAAAATTAAATGATTGTTTGTCTACCAATCAAGTGGCTGGAATGCCATGATACTGTTGAATTTTACAAAATTTCAATATA
>JAEANM010010387.1:0-15823 GCA_017656035.1 Myanophis thanlyinensis
TGTATTCTGTATCTGAATGTATTCTGTGTTTCTGTGCTTTGTGTGATTGTACCGATGGAGGCTCAGTCAATTTCGCTGCACACATGTGCGTTGACAATAAAAGGATTGAATTGTTAAGTCGGCAGGTGCGTGTGCTTCTGATGAGGGCAGATCTCAAAAAAAAAAAAAAAAAATCCTCACCCCATCCACATTTGCTGCTGTAGAACACTCTTTCTTGACTTAAAACACTTCGTTTAGTGACTGTTCAAAGTACCAACAACGCTGTAAAAAAAGGTTTTTCCGCACTCAACGACCGCTGCAGCATCCCGAGGTTCTCGTGAATGATCAAAATTCAGACACTTGGCAACTGGCTCATATTTATGATGGCCGCAGAACCCCGGGGGGAGGCTGGGGGGGCTGGTTGTCATGTGATCCCCTTTTGTGACCTCCTGACAAGCAAAAGTGAATGGAGGGCACCGGATTCCCTTAAAAACGGAGTGACTAACTTAACAACTGCGGTGATTCACTTAACAACGGGTGGCAAGAAAGGTGGCAAAACTTTTAACAGCTGTCTTGCTTTCAACAACAGAAACCTTTTGGCCTCAGTTGTGGTTTTACACCGAGCGCTACCACCTGTACACAGACCCCAAACCCCAAGTTTAGGGGGTGGGGGGGCTGTGCTGGGAGCCAGGAAGGAACATCCCAGGTAACGCTCCTTTCCCGTCACAGGCCTTGAAGACTTGCATCTGGATGAGCGGATCATGCAATTCCTGTCCATCGTCAATACCATGTTTGCCACCATCAATCGCCAAGAGACGCCTCGTTTCCATGCCAGGCATTACTCCGTGACTCCCCTGGGAACAAGATCAGGCCTGATTCAGTGGGTGGATGGAGCCACACCTTTGTTTGGGCTCTACAAAAGGTGGCAGCAGCGGGAGGCGGCCTTGCAAGCCCAGAAGGTAAACACAACACCGGTGGGGGGAAGGGAGGTTTTCCCACTTTTGAAAGACCGTACATTTGTTTGGTATTCGCATTCCATAAATGATTGCGCCTTAGATGGGATCGCTTCAAACTCTGATCCGATGGTTTCTTTCCTTGAGGATTTTTTTGGGGGTGGTGGTGATGGTGTTTGTATTGATTTTTTGGGGTGATTATATTTGACTCCGGTGCCAAAATTGTTTTCATCGAACGCCTGCATTTCTCCACCATCTAAAACTGGAGACTTCAGGAGAAGCATGCGTATTTATTTATTATTATTTATTATTTATTTATTATTTGGATTTCTCAACCGCCACTCTCCCGAGGGACTCGGGGCGGTAGACTTAAAATATAAAATAGATTTAAAATATAAATTAAATGATTAGCAATTAAAATTATAAAAAATTTAAAATTAAATTTTTTTAAAAAAATCCAATCAACCCCAAAATTAATGTTCGGCCAGACCGGCCTGTTGGAACAAATGGGTCTTTAGTGCGCACCGGAAGGTCCTTAGGTCTGTGATGGTCCAGATCTCCGGGGGCAATTCGTTCCAAAGGGAGGGTGCCCCCACAGAGAAGGCTCGAACCCTTGGGGCTGCCAGACGACAACGTCCAGGCAACGGAACCCCAAGGAGGCCCGCCCTGTGGGAACGCACTGGCCGGCGGGAGACTGATGGTGGCAACAGGCGGTCCCGTAAGTACCCGGGTATTTAAAGCAGGAAAAGAAACTTGAGCTTAGAGAGTGGCCATTCCCCAACCCTGAGGCCCTCCAGCTCTTTTTGCAACTCCCATAATCCCTGCTTGGCTGGGGGACTCTGGGAAATCCGATCTGGATGGTATTGGGCTGTAACCCCCATAACATCTAGTCTGTTACTTCCTGGAGGGTATTAATTAGGTGAAATTGGCCTCAAGGCAGGGAGACCTTTGTCTTCTGACCTGTCGGGTTTGAGCATTACAAGTATAGGTAACTGTTGAAAGAAACATCATTAATACCCCATTGGATCTTGGAAAGAAGTTGGGCAGTCAATAAGCAATATACATGATTTATTTTGTATGTACTTATTCTGGAAAGATTGTCTCACTCTTCTTAGCTTAGAGCAGTGGCCCCCAAGCTTTTGGCCATCAGGGATCAGTTCCGTAGAAAAAGTTTTTTCCATGGACCAGAGAGGGTATGGCTTTGCATGCTGGCTGCATCCCACTTATTTGTGTGGACTGGTTTTGCTGGTATGCTGCAGATTGGTGCAAGTTAACTGGCTGGAGATTGGGGGGATCCCTGGCTTAGAGCTCAGTAATCAATATGATATTATTTCTCCTTTATATAATAAAATGGATACAGGATGCATCAGCTGGCAGGCGAATCACATAATCTTTAATTTAGAAGTGTTGTACTTTCTTATCCCATCTAGAATAATGTGGTTTGACACGGGAATAATAAAAGGAGTAAATCCTTAAGATTTGTTATTCATCATAAGTTATATTGGCTAGCTGATTACATTGAACGTGTGGCACGATTGTTCTAATAACATTTTTTGAATTTTGAACTGAGCTGGGGAAAATAGATTTAACAAACGGTGTTTTTATGTGCAGGATTCTTATCAGGCCCCACAAAACCCAGGGATCGTACCCAGACCCAGCGAGCTCTACTACAGTAAAATTGGACCAGCTTTGAAAGCAGTTGGACTTAGTCTGGACGTCTCCCGTCGAGACTGGCCCTTGAATGTCATGAAGTCTGTTTTGGAAGAATTAATGGAAGCCACACCACCCAGTCTTCTAGCTAAAGAGCTTTGGTCGTCATGTGCCACCCCTGATGAATGGTGGAGAGTGACCCAGGTAACATATCAAAGACTTTGGATATATGTTGGGTTAGTTAGATAACACTGGCCCCCATTTTGACACACTTTCTCAAGGCTCTGAAGATCAGGATTTGCCAAACAGGCCTGGAGAACTCAGAGTGGATGGAACCCACTGAGTGGCTTATTTGACTGTTAGGGGTTCATTGCTTGCTATTGTTGTTTTATATGAGATTTTTATCTTTGTAAGCGGCCCAGAGTCCCTGGGTGTGAGTTAGGCAGCCATATATTTTTTTTTAAATAAAAACAGATTTATCTGTATCACTCAACCTTTTTATTTTGGATTTGCTAGACCTTTAAAAAAAACAGCAACATTCAGAGTCATTTCCAAAATGGTTTCTCTCCCTTCATAAAGCCATAATAATCAGGCATGATTTCAGAGTTACGTAGTGACTCTGGAGGTCCATTAATTTTGATTGTAACACTGGCAGTTCTACTAAACGTTTATCCATGTGCAGGAAAGGAGCTTGGAAGAGGATTCCAGGCCCAGGTGTGACAATTCCCCAACCAGCTGTTTCTCCTGGAAATGGAGAAACAAGGCACACACAATTCTCCTACACCCCAAAGAAAATTGACTATGAATGCATTCTCCGCATGTGTTGACATTGTTCCCTCGAGTGGTTTTCCTATTTATAACGCACTTATGTAAGCGTCGGTGAGCAGGGGATTGGGGAAAGGAGATGGTGAGAAAAAAATAAGATGACTTACAGTTTAAATTTTGTTTCCTCTTCCAAGTCGTATGCACGTTCGACTGCGGTGATGTCAATGGTTGGCTACATCATCGGTCTGGGAGACAGACATCTGGATAACGTGCTGATCGACATGACCACCGGGGAAGTTGTGCACATTGATTACAACGTTTGCTTTGAGAAAGGGAAGAGCCTGCGAGTGCCGGAGAAAGTGCCCTTCCGGATGACTCAAAACATTGAAACGGCCTTTGGAGTCACAAAAGTGGAGGGGGTTTTCAGGCTTTCCTGTGAACAGGTAAGCGGGAAGGATCGGGGCTGAAAATGGAGGATTTAGATCCTTGAGACCCTTTCTCTTTCATCAGGAATAATGATATTGCTTACAGTTCTCAACATACAACTGATCACTTACCGGCCAAAGTTATGAAGGTTCCTCCCGCTCCCAAGATGGACTTATGACCTGGTTCCAAAGTTCCAAGGCCGCTCCCCCCCCCCTGATCATGTGACCACATTTCGGACGCTTGGCAACCAGCTCACATTTATGAGTGTTTGCATTTTTAATTTTAATTTAATTTTTAAATTTAAATTTGATTGGCCTTAATTTAATTCAGTTTTAATTGGTTTTTTAAACTGTTTATCTGTATGTTTTTATTGGCTGTACACCGCCCCGAGTCCTTTGGGAAAGGGGGTGGTATATAAGTTTTTAAACAAACAAACAAACAAACAAACATTTCAGCCAAAAATACACCAATATTCCATTTTTCCCATAAGCAAATAATGGATTCACTTAATTCGCTTTAGGAAAAAAGATTATAAAATCAGATCCGGTTACACGATGATCCTTTTTACAATTGTCATGACTTGCGACCATAATGGGTGGTCTCCCTTACGGTCATAAGTCGAGGATTTATCAGTATTCCATTTTGAAAGAGACCCGCCTAAGGCCCTGCTGCTAAGATATTGGACACAGAAACACTCCCTTTCTCTAAAGGTTGATCTGGGCTCACGGGTTACGCGGCTCTTCTTGAAACAGGTCCTGCACATCATGCGCCGAGGACGGGAAACCCTGCTGACGTTGCTCGAAGCTTTTGTCTACGACCCGCTCGTCGACTGGACCGCAGGTGGCGAAGCAGGGTTTGCTGGAGCTGTGTACGGTGGTGGGGGGCAGCAAGCCGAGAACAAACAGAGCAAAAGAGAAATGGAGAGGGACATCACTCGCAGCCTCTTCTCCTCCAGAGTGGCAGAAATAAAGGTATCGGCATCCCTTGATAATGAGTTTGTATCCGGAGGACCTAAATATACTAAATTTAAGGAGCAATATTATTGTTTTAAGTTATTGTGTTGTAGAAAAATGGGACCAAAGACCAGCTCTCGAGTAAAGGAAAGCTTTTATTGTGCAGGTTCATACGAAATAAGCAAAAGGCCATATTTGTATTATAGTCTGGCCTATGCAACATATATTCATTTACCTGATTTTGAGACCCTTATTCACCTTATTCCACCTCAATTGTACAGAGATGGCCTTGAAGAAAATATTCAACAGCTGTTAAGCAAACTGAAGCTTCAAAAAGCTCAAGATAAATCCCTCCTTGATTCTCTTTCATACAAAAGTGGGGAGAACCTCTGTTAGGCTTTCTAGATTCTGTTATTCTACCCATTAACAATAAAGTAGAGTAGCAAATAGTCCTTGAGTAAACTGTTTCCTAAACTGGCTTATTTTTAAGGGTTCACTATTGTGCTATTTCAAATTTTCTTTCAGACAAAAGTCAATTTATACTTTTAAAGTATTCCTCAACTGTAGATATGGAAAACAAAGTTCATCAATTATTGCTGTAATAATAATAATAATAATAATAATAATAATCACAAAATCACAAAATTGCCAAGTTTGAAGACCCCTGCTAAAACAAGAAGCTTTACACTGCTTAGTTTAGCTTACTTATAATGTTACATTTGTTCACAGGTCAACTGGTTCAAAAACAGAGATGAGATGCTGACTGTAATTCCTAAACTGGATAGCAGTTTAGGAGAGTATTTACATTTGCAAGAGCAGCTGACCGATATTGAAAAATTACAAGGCAAACTATTAGAAGAGAGTGATTATCTGGAAAGTGCCGAAGGAGTTGATCATCCGTCTCACACATTGCAGCACAGGTAATTATTTTTGCTAAATGATGCTTACCTTTGGCCGAGTCTCAAAATAATTTATGAAACCCTAGGCAACTGTAGTTGATAGACTATGCTGTGGGCCTTAAGGTGAGGAGATGTGGATACTTGGATAACTCTTGTTTAGTACTTTCTTTGAAAAGAATACAAAATTCTCACAAGGCTTGCAGTCCTGCCAGTGAGGTGTTCATGGACTTTAGAAAAAAGGTAAAAATAAAACAAAACTAAGGAATCTGGAAGTTCATTAGGGTGGGCTTGGCTGTTTTACTTATGGCTGATCCCTTGTGAAAATTAACACACTTAAATTAGGAGCATGTAGTATTTAACATCTTTATCAACTATTTTGTTATTCGATTTTTTTTAAAGAAACCAACTCCAGATTTTTGAAACATCCTGTTCAGAAATAGTTTCAATCCACTTAATAGATTTGTCCAAAGAATAATAGATCTAATGATGTAATGTTGACAATAGCTGTCTAGAAATATTGAGTTTTGCTGTATGTCTTTATAACACCCCCTCTTTTTAAAAAACACCAAAAAAAATACAGATATTCTGAGCATACACAGCTGCAATCCCAGCAGAGAGCAGTGCAGGAAGCGGTCCAGGTGAAACTGAACGAATTTGAGCAGTGGATCTCACACTATCAAGCTGCTTTTAGTAATCTGGAAGCAACTCAACTTGCAAGCCTGCTTCAGGAGATCAGCACTCAAATGGATCTTGGTACGAGACGGAGGGTTGGGCCTATTCTGAGCAGCACGTGGAGATAAACCAACATTTAAAAAAAAAATGTGTTGGCTTTATTTAACACATGCTCACAGTAAGGTGCAGTCATTACAAGTAGTGGTTTCGGAGTGCTCAGCTACAAGCATTCATTTAGGCATTTGTTTGGTTGTTAATTAGGGCATTGGTGGCTAGCTATTAATTTTTGTTCATTTTGTTTCAATAATTGTTGCTTGGTCCAGGGTTCTTATGACACTTTGAGTTCCAGAGAGTATTTCTCTCTAACCCAAAGGTCTAACCCAAAGGCAACTAAACCTGGGTATTACGGGACCCAGGTATTTACGGGACCGCCTGTTGCCACCATCAGCCTCCCGCCGGCCAGTGCGTTCCCACAGGGCGGGCCTCCTTGGGGTGCCATTGCCTGGACGTTGTCGTCTGGCAGCCCCAAGGGTTCGAGCCTTCTCTGTGGGGGCACCCTCCCTTTGGAACGAATTGCCCCCGGAGGTCCGGACCATCACAGACCTGCAGACCTTCCGGCGCGCATTAAAACCCTATTTGTACCAACAGGCCGGTCTGGCCTAGCATTAATTATTTGGGGTTTTAAATTGGTTTTTAAATTACAATTTTAATTTTAAATCAACCACCTATTTAACTCTTTTAATCTGTTTTTAATTGTTTAATTTATTGTTTCTGTTTTGAATGGTTGTACACCACCCTGAGTCCCTTCTTGGGAGAGGGGCGGTATATAAATTTAAATAAATAAATAAATAAAATAAACTAGACTTTCTTTGGAAGGGACTATGAGCTGTTCAAAACTGGGCCGGCCAAAGCAGTGGCCAAATGCATGCATGCATGCATGCTCCATTCATATCAGTGGAGCTGAGTGCATGCGCACGCTAACCATCTCAACCCCCCACATCTCCCCTCCCACCCAAAAAAAAGGCTGGTCCATAAAGCCCAAAAGGTTGGGGAACTCTGCCATGGATGTTTCTTTCTAACAGGAGTAGATTTGAATGGTTTTCCTGGTGTTTCATCTTCTTAAGGTCCTCCAAGTTATGTGCCTGCCACCGCTTTTCTTCAGAACGCTGGCCAGGCGCACTTGATCAGCCAGTGCGAACAACTCGAAGGAGAGGTTGGTGCTTTTCTGCAGCAGAGGCGCTCGGTTCTACGTGGCTGTCTGGAACAGCTGCACAACTACGCCACCGTCGCGCTACAGTATCCCAAAACAGTGTTCCAGAAGCACCGTGTCGAGCAGTGGAAGGTCTGGATGGAAGACCTCATTGTAAACATGACCATAGACCGTTGCCAGGATCTTTATCGGAAGTAAGCTCTCTCTCTCTCTCAAACCTACTGAAGGAGGGATCGAAATTATTAATTTCCTCCGACTTGATTCCTTAAAGTGCTGTATATAGGCATGTGAAATACACATTGATACTATAATTGATGTTTATTGTATTGTTTCTGTTTTAGTTGGTTGTACACCACCCGAGTCCCTACTTGGGAGAGAGGCGGTATATAAATTTAATAAATAATAATAAAAATAATAATTTCCCCCCGCAAAGTATTTCGACCCCTGCATTAATTATGCACTTTAACTGTGCCAAGCTCAACTGCTTTTTAGTACTTTTTTTTATTATGCCATTTCCAATGTTTTCTCTAAGAAGATTATAGCATTTTAATGATTGGACACAGGTCATGCTCAGTTGGCCAGCTTTTGCATGGTAGCAAACCATCTAGTGGAGTCTTCCTTTTGAAAAAAAAAAAAAAAGTTTATAATGTTCTTGCTTTCCCAGGTATGAGATACAGTATGCCCCTCAACCTCCTCCGGCGGTGTGTCAGTTTATCAGTACGACGGAAATAACCTTGCAGCGCTACGCGGGGGATATCAACTCCAGGCTGATCCGACAGGTAGAACGGTTGAAGCAGGAAGCCGTCACGGTCCCAGTGTGCGAAGAGCAGCTGAAGGAGATTGAGCGTTGCATTAAAGTCTTCCTCCATGAAAATGGAGAAGAGGGCTCCCTGAGCTTAGCGAGCGTGATCATCTCTGCGCTCTGCAGCCTCACCAGGTGAGATGCTTGCCAAAAATGGACACTCGGGTGGCTCATGCCTTAAAAAAAGAAACATTTTCAAAATGTTTTGGATCTTTTGGTTTTTACCAGTTACAAGGTTTAAAACACAGTTGAATGTGCTGCCTCCATTTTTTATGATCGTGTTAGCGATTTGGATTAGGATAACCAGGTCTTTCTAGTCTAAAGCATAATAATAGTTTTTAGTTTAAAATGTGACGTGGATAATCCTTGCCTTGCGACCACAGTTGGGACCAGAATTCTCATTGCTGAGTGAGGCAGTTGTTAAGCAGGCTGCATCTAATTTTATGACCCCTTTGCCACAGTTGTTAAATGAACAAAAACTTGAAACAAGGTGGGGGAGGGAGAATATCTGCCTTTACCAACCAAGTTAATTTCTTACCTAGGCGTAATTTAATGATGGAAGGTGCTGCGTCCAGCGCCGGAGAACAGCTTGTGGACCTGACATCCCGCGACGGAGCCTGGTTCTTAGAGGAACTCTGTAGCATGAGTGGCAACGTCACCTGTCTTGTCCAGCTACTCAAACAGTGTCACCTGACCCCTCAGGATTTAGATATTCCTAACCCTGTTGAAGCATCAGAAGCTATTCACCTCGCTAATGGAGTTTACATCTCCCTTCAGGTAAAATGTGGTTTTTAATACATCTTGTAACTCTGTGGAGCTTCTGTTGGGATAAACCATAACAGAACACTTACCGGTATTTTGATTGAATTTGTTGAATGCAGTACTGCGGGCTAACTCTGCCCACTGCCAGGAATTCGATCCTGACCTCTTTTAAGGTTGGCTCAGCCTTCCATCCTTCCGAGGTCGGTAAAACAAGGACCCAGATTGTTGGGGGCAATACGCTGACTCTGTAAACTGCTTAGACAGGGGCTGTAAAAGCACTATGGAGCAATTATATAATTCTAAGTGCTATTGCTACTCATTTTCTTGAAGGTTAAAATCGCTGGGTGAAATAAACCATCATTCTCAAGCTAAGCCAAGAACGACATGGGAACAGTTCAGCCCATGAAGGAAGCGAATAAGGAGTTCACTTCCTTATTTGCTTACAGACAATAGACAGAATCTTGTCAGACTAAATCTATATTGCTCTCTAACAGATACTGTATATTACCCTGGGAGAGTCTAGGGAGTCTGGCTATCCTAAATCTCTTCTTCTTGTCTCCTATCCACTTCCAGGCTGTGCTGCCTCTTATCTCGCCCCTCCCCACTTTCTGGAAGGTGCTCTCCCCTTCCTGAGAAACTGCCCACCTCACTGTCGTTCTTTGCACCCTCTCTCTCTTCATGGGCTTCTTCTCTCACAACCATTACCTTAAAATAAAAATAGTTGAAAATCTGGGATCAAGCTCGTGCATCTATGTACAGTACATGCGTTCTCCTATCAGCGCATGGAAGACAATTTGCTTCTTCAAATGTATTTAAAACCACTTGAAGCTGCAGTTTTTGTCTTCACGTGACCTTCCATGGAAGACGTGGGAAAATACCTAACTTAAGCACATCTGACTCTTTCTGTTTGGATGCCTGTGGATTTGAGGTCATTTGTGTTCCTCTCCCCCCCCCACCCCCCCGACAGGAACTGAATTCAAATTTCCGTCAGATCATCTTTCCGGAAGCTCTTAGGTGCTTAATGAAAGGAGAATATACCTTGGAAAGTATGCTGAATGAGCTCGATAACCTCATCGAGCAAATAACCGATGTTCCTTTGCAAAACCTGGTGGAGTCTCTCCAGGCTTACTTAAGAAATGCAGCCATGGGTCTTGAGGAAGAAACACATTCTCACTACATTGATGTTGCAAGGTAAGGAACCAACAGCTTTATCTTTTCGTTTGACCGTGAGTTCATTCTATCCCAGCAGGAGAGGCTTTTTATCATTAACCTCTGGGGAGAATAGGAATCAGGTATTCACCATGCTGACCTCTTTGAAACAGGTTAGTCTACTCTTCATGGGGGCTGCCTTTGTAGACTGTCTGGAAGCCTCAGTTGATACATAACGCAGCAGCCCACTTTCTGATGAATGACAGTCGTAAAACACGAGAGATTGGCTGCCAGGGAACTACCAAATTCAATTCAGAGTGTTGGATTTTAAGCCGAACATGGCTTGATGCCCATGTACCTTCAGAGCCATCTGCTTATTGTTTCAAGTAGGGATGTTCAGGGTTTCCCCCATGTAAGATTCAGCAGGAGGGGTGAGAAGAGGAGCCAGTGTTTTTCAGTTATGGTATTCCTCCCTTTAGAACAACATCCCCCCCCAAAAAAAGATTTATATGACATCTTCTCTGTTGACATTTAGAAAGTGGTTAATACTGAGGATTTGACAGAGTTTTAAAATGGTCAAGCACATTGCTGGAAGGACTGTGAGTAATGCTTCTGACCTTGTGGAATTTGACTTATTGGTGTCTCTTGTGCCTCCTGGTTGCTTTTAATTTTTTTATTATAAACCACTAAGAGTCTTGGAGGGTGAGTACAGAGGCTTTATAAATACAGCTAGTGAATAAGTGAATTTAAGTAGGTAGTAGCCTCAGAGGAGCCCCTGCCACTCCTCCTATCTCCATGTCTGTTCAGGATAAAACATATCTCTTCAACTCTAAAATGCTTCTTTCTTTCAGGATGCTTCATGCCCAGTATGGCGAATTGATTCAACCCAGAAATGGCTCCGTTGATGAGACACCCAAAATGTCAGCAGGCCAGATGTTATTGGTAGCATTTGATGGAATGTTCGCTCAAGTGGAAACAGCATTTGGCTTATTGGTTGAAAAGGTACAGATTTACTTGCAATTTTAGGGAAAAGTACTTTTGAGTCAGTCTTGGCTACTGGTGACTACATGGATAAGTCCCAGCGATGGTATTTTTTTTTTTCAAAACAAGTTTGCCAATTCCTTCTTCTTAGGGTTGAGAGAGAGTGACTGGCACAGTCATCCAGCTGGTTTTATTATGCCTAAGGCAGAACTGCTAGACTCCCAGTTTTCTAGCTTGGTGCTTTTAACCACTATAGCTTCCTGGGTCTCAGCAAGACTTGTTAAAGTAGGTGTATAAGGCAAGCTAACTTTCTGTTAAATTTGTCCTACAGCTAAACAAGATGGAAATTCCTGCTGCCTGGCGCAAGATTGATATAATCAGAGAAGCCCGCAGCACTCAAGCAAACTTTTTTGATGATGATAACAATCGGCAAGTCTTAGAAGAGATTTTCTTTTTGAAAAGGCTGCAGACAATAAAGGAGTTTTTCAGACTCTGTGGCACTTTTTCTAAAACTCTTTCAGGTAAAATATGTACATTTTTTCTTTTTTCTTTTTTTTAACCACAAACCTGCTTAAATACTATTTCTTGCCTTGGGCTTTGAATTAAAAAAAAGCAACTCAGAGGCAAATATTACTAACTTTAGATGGAAAAAGCAATAAGTATTAAGAAAATTGGATTTCAAAGCTGCGATCTACCATACCAGCAAAGCTGAAAATACTGATCTGTGAGTGTTCAAAGTTACAATGGTAGTGAAAAAAGTGACTTGTGACTGTTTTTCACACTTAACATCCCTGTAGTCACATGATCAAAATTCAGAGGCTTGGCAACTGGCATGTAATTATGCAGTTTCCTGGGATCACATGATCCCTTTTTGTGATGCAAAATCAACAGAGAAGTCCCTTAACAAACATGTTACGAACTTAACTGCAATGGCCCACTTAACAACAGTGGCAAGAAAGGTCATAAAATGGGGCAAAGCTCACTTAACAACTGTTCTTGCTCAGCAACAAAAATGTGGGGCCAATTGTGACCGTAAATGGAGGACTTAACCCATGTCCGCTTGATATGAAACATCACCATTGCTGATCCTACTGACAAAAGTTTTAGGGGTGTTCTAGAGATGTCACCCTATTTTTTTTCTTCCTCCTCCCCAGGTATCAATTCCATGGAAGACCAAACCACCGTGAACGGACCGGTGCCCATGGTCAATGTGAAAACCTTGTATCGGAATTCTTGCTTCAGCGAAGACCAGATGGCCAAGCCAATCAAAGCTTTCACTGCTGACTTCGTCCGCCAGCTTTTAATCGGCCTGCCCAATCAGGCTTTGGGACTGACCCTGTGCAGCTTCATTAGCGCCCTGGGGGTGGACATCATCGCTCAGGTCGAAGCCAAGGACTTCGGGGCCGAAAGCAAAGTCTCGGTGGACGACCTGTGCAAGAAAGCTGTGGAGCACAACATCCAGGTTGGCAAATACTCGCAGCTGGTTATGAACAGAGCCACTGTCCTGGCCAGTTCATATGACACCGCGTGGAAGAAGCACGACCTGGTCAGGAGGCTGGAGACCAGCATTTCTTCATGCAAGACCAGCCTTCAGAGAGTACAGTTGCACATTGCCATGTTCCAGGTCGGTATGAGTCAGGTCTGAATCCCTTCCCATTAATTGGGGAAACTGTGTAATAAACCTGTAAGGATTGGAGGAAAAACCCGTGCTTTGCAAAGGAGAAGGGCTTTTCGCCCCCAGGTCGGAGCTCCTTGAGACCGCAGCGCAAAATACTCGCCCTACAAAAATACGGACCGGGTCGAATCCAATAAGGCAGAAAATAACCCGATTGTTTTACTTATTGATTTGATTTCTACAGCCGCCCAGCTTAGCAATCGACTCTGGGCGGCTCACAGTTCGGAAACATACATGGCAGCTAAAATCTGAGAAACATTTGAAAGCAACAAGAACAGTAAAAACCATTAAAACACTGAAAACATTAGAAATGTTTAATTCCAGTACATACAAAGCGAGATCTCTGGCCTGTTAACAATACAGCCAGGAGGCAGGACGAGATCTGGAGATTTTCTTACAATAGTGCTACCAGTACATTTTTTAAAATATATTGCTGCTTATTCTGCTGCATTGGCCTTTGTTTTTTGAATCGTGAGTGGATTCCCACATCATGCTAAGCTACAATGTAGTTCGTTTTCTTTTGGCTCAGCATGTTATGAATAAGTAATAATAGCTGTTACAGTTCCTACTGATTGTTTATGTTTTTAGCATTGGTAATCTTTTTTAATGTTGTAAATAACTAGGAGTGGTTTTTTTTTAAAAATGGTTTTTGTTGAATCCAATGGTATATTACTATAACAGGTTGCCCGGTCAGCCAGATGTTTACACTGGATTTGGAGTTTTGCTCCATCCATCGAATCCTTCCCAAGGACCCGAGATAGACAGATGTTTGTTGTTCAGTGGCGTTATAGGTATCGTGAAGGACATAGATGTTCCATATAAAGCTGCCTTTTGCAATTGGTGGTGATGATGATGATTATACACTTTATTCATTAAACATGAAACTCAGTCAACTGAACATTTAAAAATGTGTCACATTATTGACTGGCACTGATGGTTGATAAAGGTTGCTGCCATTATTATTATTATTACCATTACCATTATTATTATTAAAATTCAAATTTAAATTTATTAGTCACATACACAGTCATACA
Source organism: Myanophis thanlyinensis (assembly GCA_017656035.1). Lineage (NCBI taxonomy): Eukaryota > Metazoa > Chordata > Lepidosauria > Squamata > Homalopsidae > Myanophis > Myanophis thanlyinensis. Next base: position 13,911 of record JAEANM010010387.1, read on the forward strand.
TGGTACGATATGCAGTGAAATGCTTACGCGACTGCCCGCGACCGCGAGTAAGTTAAGGTATTTTAATGGCCAAACTGGGTGATGTGGTCTCGCTCTGATCTGAATATAAGAGGGTTGATGGGGAAGGCTTAGGTGCAGGCAAAACTGGAAATTATTGGATACTACGGAGATACTCTGTGATCCAAATGAAAGTTTTTTGCTTTCAAGGCGGCCGAATCGCGAGCGGCACAATTTTTTTGTGATTGATCGAATGACATGCAATAAATCCAGCTGAACTAGATGGATATATCAACGTTTGTTTGTTTTTGGGAACAATATTTATTTCGCTTCCCCCCTCCTCCTTCAATGTCACAATATAGCCCACACCATAGTACCCTTAGTGGAGGGTGTTGCATGCAAATATTCTCCAAGTCAGATCCAAGCCACTATCATCTTATACCTGGGTGTTTAATTATAGTTTATTGAATGACAGACAGGATGAGGAGAAATGACCAGCTCTGATTACATTGTCAATAGGTTGCAGTAGGTTGAAATTTGATCTGGGCTTATTATTTGCTTAATGCATTCTTCTGTTCATTCTGTGCTTCTGTCCAGATCATTTTTCTCCTTTGGTTTTTAGCATTTAGCCCATGTAACGGATCTGATATTCGTTTAGTTATTTACAGGCATTTAAGAAATTTGCAGTAAATGTATACAATTTACATAGACTGTTAACCAATGGTTTGCTTAATTATTGAAGTTTATTGATTAAAGTGCAATTGGCTAGGTTCACACAGCGTTCTTTGCCCTGAACTGTGGTTTACAAAAATACAGTGGCTGGGCTTGTCTTTTATACTAATAAAAATTAAGTCAACCACATTATTGTCTAGTCTAGTGCAATCATTCAAATTATGTTCAATGGAATTTACTTCCACATGAGTGTATAAGGGAGAATTGCAGCCTGAATCATGGTTCGTTTCCAAAATACTTTTAAAAATTCATTTACTTAGTGTCTGGGGATTAAAAAATGTTTGATGTTAAAATATATATGGGATTTGCACTCATTTGTTTACTTACGGTTTAGAGTTATGATGGTACAGAAAATATTGACAATACCCCTGTAGTGATATAATATAAGTGCTTGGCAACCAGATTTACATTTATGATGGTTGCATAATTCATTTTAGCCCAACGAAGGAGAAGAGTTAGGCGTGACATAATAGCTGTCCATTAATTGAGGGACTGTCAATTTATTCTCCATAGCATCTGAGGATAGGACAAGAAACAATGGGGTGGAAGCTTGTTAAAGAGAGATCCAACCTGGAATTAAGGAGAAATTTCCTAACGGTAAGAACAACGAATCAGTGGGACTACTTGCCACCAGAAGTTGTAGGTCATTTGTCTGGGATGATATAGGATCTCCTGCCTAGAAGATCGTCAAGTCCCACCCAGCCTTATGATTCTGTAATTCTGTGATCCTGCAATAATGTGATCATAATTTGGCTTCTAGCAAGGAAAGTCAGTGAGGAAATATGGATTCACTTAATGACCAATAGTAATAAAAATTGGGTCCAGTTACATGAACATTTGCATCACTTAAAATACTGATCTATGGCTGTTATAAAAATGGATTGATTGAGTCACTTAGTGGCCAAAATTCTGGTTCCAATTGCGGATGTAAGTTGTGGACTATCTGTAACTGTGATATTTATTATTATTTTTTTACTAATTTTAGTAAATTAAAATATTCACTTGTAAAATATATGATCGCTGTAATTTTATTTTATTTATTTTATCACATTTATATACCGCCCCATCTCCACAAGGACTCAGGGCGGTTCACAGCAGGTAAAAACGAAGTATAACAAATTCTAAAACCAATCTAAAAACATTAAATTTGCTGTTATTAAAAATACTATTAAAGTTAATAAAAA
>JAEANM010010388.1:0-15823 GCA_017656035.1 Myanophis thanlyinensis
ATAAAAGCTGTCAAAATCCTTGTAAATACGTTCTTGTTATTGCTTGTGCTGTTAAATAAAGAGCTGTTGTCACTTGCAACTCGCGTCCAAGCCTCTTATTCACAGAATCAAACATGCCTCTCCCTAGGGTTGAGAGAAAGGGATTAAATGGCTTTGTGTCTAAGGCAGGACTAGAACTCATAGTCTCCAGTTTCTAGCCTGGTACCTTGAATCACTGTTAACATTAACCTATTCCAGCAAGCCGGCCTGGCCTGATACCTGAGGGGTTTTAATTTCTGAATTTGTTGAATTTTAAATTTTAAATTTTTAAAATTTTTATAATTAGTTTAACCAGCCTTAATTTAATTAGTTTTAATTGGATTTTAAATTGTTATATGTGTGTTTTTATTGGCTGTACACCGCCCCAAGTCCCTTGGGAAAGGGGGCGGTATAGAAATCCTGAAATAAATAAAATAAATAAGCTTGGGCCAGCAGCTCCATCCATAAAAGCAGTTATTTCCTAAGGTTCAAGGTTTATGTCAGAAATCAGATAGGACAGAAATAAACCTCAAGTTGAACATCAGAGAAAGAACATCTGGACAAAAGAGGATACCTCCTAAGATTATTGGGAGGGGAGATTGCTAGTTCTCTCCAAAGCTTTCATTAGAAATTGAAAACAAGGCAGAATCCTTGAATCCAGGCCAACATTCCATTGCAAGCCTCTGAAATTAACCACACCTGTCATTGGGGATCCTCTCTCCTCCACACTTCTCCCCTTTCCCCTCCCTCACATCTCTAGTTTAAGTCTGACAACCCTCATAAATCATTTTTGCAGGTAACTTCACCTTCTAGATTAGGCTAATTGGGTTCTTAACAACCCTACTGAACACAGGCCACCGAGTTCTTTTGAAGTTAAGAGTCAATGTGTTTCCTTGGTGGACCTTTTCATTTCCCCGAGATGAGATCAGCCATGAATCATGTAGTCCACCTCTGGGGCCCAGGGTTAAAAAAAGCTGGCAATTAATCTCTGACACCATTAAAATGGTCTGCCATAATGTAGCTTTCCACAACTGTTGCTATTGGGAGTACAGCTCCCATCACATGTAGCTCTGTGGGGATTGGGCCTAGTGAGAGTTAGCATCCAACACATCTGGTAACTTGCAGTTTCAGCACATCTGAAGGAGGCCCCAGAATAGTGAACATGGTCAGATTATTAATCATGATAATGAAACGCTATGCCAGTTCCAAGCCAGGACCTGCTTCTTCTGCTTACAGTAACAGAAAATAATCGTTGCTACATGCATGCAAGTACGAGCAGAGATGCGAGATATGTAACATTGCAGATTGGGTACAAGGCTCAACTCACTGAGATTAGCCTGCCCCACTGGTGCCAACCTAGGAAGCATGCTGAGAGTCCCATTGTCCAGGGTCTTCCAACTGGCAGGGTCCAGAAGAGCCTTTTCTGCCATTGCATCTCTAGTCTGGAACACCTTGCATCCTGGAGTGAGGTCAGCTCCCATTCTCCTGAACTTTCGTAACAGCCCTGCCAGTTAGCCTGGAGCTTCAGTGGGGGAAAATTCACATTGGGGATGGTTGATATATAAGGAGAACTCACCTCCCCCACTCTCCTCATCCTATACTCCGTCCCTCCCTATCTTTTAATTAGGGTTGGGTATATTTGTATTTTGTAGTATCGTTTATAGTGTTGTATAGTTTTAACTTTTTAATATTGTATTGTAAGCTACCCAGAGTTACTCTACGGTAAGATGGGCGGCCAATAAATTTAATAAATAAATTAAAAGGGGGGATTGTGAGATTCAGAAAGTAATAAAAGATTAGCAGCTCCGGATTAACGGTTGGATTCCTTGTCAACTCTGCAGAAATGGTACAGGGGAATGTGTAAGGTGATTTCCCATTGCTTGAAAACTGGCAGTTGCACATATACATCCAATCCTGTGAGATATACTATCAGAACAAGGCAGTGTTTCTAAGATGCTATCCCTGGTGAGCTGGATCTAAAGATTCCCTTCATCTAACAAGAGACTTGGGTCTCCATCTCACATGGAACCCCATCAGTCTGTTTAATGTATAGTAGAGCTTCAGTTGATTTTGGTTCAGTATGAGATGCAACCTAATTATTGTGGCTTATGGTTTGCTTGTTGAATTCCTAGTTTAAAGCATCCTGCCTTAGGGATGATTGAAGAACTGCTTTTGCTGTTATTGCTGGAGGATGATGGATGTTGTTATTACATGGAGAGCACCAACTCAGAAAGGTTCATATAGTACTAGAATGGTTCTTAAGCCTTAAGTCTGTCTTCATTGGCTTGGTGGCTTCAGAGAGGTCTTGAAGAACCAGCTTTTCAGGAAAGAAAGTATTAAATCCAATCCCTAATGCTGTGTCTTTAGGTAGGTACTGAAAAATCACCCAAGATCCTGGAAAGCCAGTAACAGTCAAGGCCTTGGAGACACTTCATCTGGCTACTCTATATTTAACTAACCCTTTGTGCAACACTACATCCCTTTCTATCCCATGTGACTACTAGAGCTTAGCACCAAAACAACCTTGAGATTAATTGCATCCCAATGGGCCATTATCCTTGAACTGTGTGATTTCATTTGCTATATGCCTTGGGCTCAGTGGAGATTTTCATTTAAATAAGATGCACCAGAAGACACGTTTCTGGTATCATCCCAGATAGTTCATGTGTAATCTTGGGTTCTTGAGCCCTCTTATTTGTGGGAGTAAATATTAACCATCAATTTTCTAGGAGTTTTGGGAATCATATCTACAAGGGAGGGAGGGAGGAAGGAGTGTGAATCCTCAATGAGAAGATAAGGCTGCAGGACAAGACCTCATAAAGTGAGTGAGATACCATCTGTATATTTGATAACACCTTGAATCTCTCTTCAGATCTATGCCATTGGAGAAGTTCAACAAGAGCTTGCTCCAACTAGGTGCCTCCAAGGTGGACTTCTGCACCTCCTAAGAGAACAAAGCCAACAACCAAAACCAGCTAGCAGATAACTAGTCTAGAACCCTTTAAGAGTCTGGAAAAAAATAATTGCAAGCTTAATTGCAAAACAAATTGCCACAGATGAACACCTGCTAATTTTGTTATTACGTATAACAATCTTCTGCTAGGAAGCATTCTGTCTGCACATTTGGCCTTGCCACGACCAAGCAAGCTAAAGTATATCTTGATGGGAAGGCACAAGCTGATAGCTTAATTGGCTTTAAATGAAGATGACTGTATGTCCTGATTGTTGCTTTCTTTAGTAACAGAAGTTAAATTGCTGACAATTAGGTTTCACTTAAATTGCAGGTGAAGGTATTTGTGCAGGAATGGTAATATGCCCTCGTAATAACAGAATGGTTGCCCATCAAGCTAGGGAAAAGCAATGGTGCTTCCTTTTGACTCTAGATAGCTCCCCAGTAATCTACCCAGAGACACAAAGCTGTTTTGCATCCTTGAGTCAGTCTGTTTCCAAAGCATCTATTTCATTATGTTTTATTCAATTGCTCCCAATGCAAAGCAAATGGAGACAGAAAGCTGGAGGAAGAAAACACCAAAATGCAATTGTCTTCTTCTGGCCCTCTTGTTGCAAAGTGAATAAAGGAAGCAACAAGTTGGAGGCTTTGGCCAAGGCCAATGTGGGAATGCAGAATCTTATAAGTTGCAAATCAATTCAATGGTCTGGGATCATACAATACAATGGATGTGTTTCCACAATGTAGTTTGACCATGGTTTATTTCAGGGGTCTCCAAATTTGGCAAAGACCCATGGTGGCTGGGGAATTCTGGGAGCTGAAGTCCACAAGTCTTAAAGCTGCAAAGTTTGGAGTCCCCTGCTCTATACAATTAACCCAAGCTTCTGGGCATAGAATATTTCACCCTCTCTGAGAATGGGCATAGCGTGTTCAGAGAATCTGTCAGTAAAAGAGACCAAAGTAGAGACACTGGTTATTAAAAATGTAACCTTAATTTACAATGTGTGTGGTTTAATGTATTGTGTTAACCCAAGCCATTGGGTTAATTCAGGATTGGATGAATTAATAAAAAAATAGGTTAATGCAGGAACCAACTTGAGTGTTGTATACACACAATCAGTAAGGAAGACTGCAACCAGTCTTGCTCTATTGCTGGTGCTCACTTCAAGGTCTCTTTTCCATATTTCAGAAGTTGAAGCTGCAAGTTTAAGCCGAAAACAAATATAGCTCTACTGGATAACTCGGACCAATCTCTGTGGTGGGGGCCACATATTAGGCTCAATTACTATACGGTTTCAAATATAAACCCAAACATTATGTCGGAACTGAAGCTGGCAAGTAGTGACCAAGCAAGACTGGAACCAGCATTCTGGAACCAGCAAGACTGTTATGTCAGTACAGAAAAATAGGTTGCACCCAACTATCTATTACGATGAAGGATGGAAGGGGAAAAAAACTTCAAGATTTCAATCTTGGGACAAACAAATCTCTAATTAGATCCTAGGCCCTATAGAAGACAATATACCTGCAATAACAGCAACTTATCCAGGGTAGCTCTGCTTTTAATGTTTCTGTGAGAGCTCTTGGATACAGTTTGAGTGTTTAAAGAGAATTATTGCAATGCCTTGAGTGCTCTTCTGGCACTTTTGGGCTTCATGGTTATATGTGCACCAGACCAATCAGGCTATTTTAAAATCGTGATTAAACCTAGGCTAAGCCAAGATTTTTGGTTATTGCAAGGATATTATTCAGAGACTAGAATGAAAAGAGGTTCTGCATCCCATGCCATGATGGTCAACCTGCCTGGTTACAAAAAAAGGCAAAATATAAATATTGTGACCTTAGGTTACGTTACACAACTCTTCAATGAAATAGCTGCTGTTTATGATAGCAATAGCACTTAGACTGCTTCACAATGCTTTCTAGCCCTCTCTAAGTGGTTTTAAAGAATCAGCCTATTGCTCCCAACAATCTGGGTCCTCATTTTACCCACCTCGGAAGGATGGAAGGCTGAGTCAACCTTGAGCCTGGTGGGATTTGAACTGGCAGACAGCAGAAGTACTGCAGTACTGCACTCTAACCACTGCACCACCGAGGCTCCCAATAATGATGACAAATCAGCAACATCGTAACCAGGATGCCCAAGACTGCATTCTTTGACTTCCTCCTTCCCAAATTAAAGTGGAATGGAATGGGAATAGAACGGGGACCGAACTGAATACTTTATTTGGCCAAGCGTGATTAGACACAAAAGGAATTTGTCTCCGGTGCAAAAGCTTTCAGTATACATACAAGGCAACAGAGTAATAATACACATAATAATGATACCAATAAGAAGTGTTAATGAAGAAAATGGCAAGAAAAGGGGAAAATCTTACATGAGATTATCAAATCTCACAAAAATCTGTCCTGACACTCCAAAGTGAGAATGTCATATTTCCAAAAATACCAATGGGACTATATTGCAAGATTATATTCGTATTATGCTGCACTAAATTTTGCTTAAGGAAAAAAAGTGAGGCATCATAAGAGGTTCTTGCAATGAAATGCCATCTCTACTCCAAAAGGCTTGGTTGGAAAAACTTCCTTTTAGTGGCTTTGACTTCTTCTTGCTCTTTCCCATGCAAGAATGACAGCAATTTATAGAGATGACTCAGTGCCACCTCATTCTTTGGGTAGCTTAAGTTACTTACCAGAAAAACTTGGATGCACACAAAGAAGAGACATGAAACACAACTGCCCTTACAATTTGGACTTTTAAAAGGATATAAAGCCCTCTACGCTTGCAGCTAAAGTGTCAGGCCCTTGGCTTTCAAACTCACAGGAATGGAATTGCATGTTTAAATGTCAGGGTCAAACTTCAACCTTCTCATAAAAAGCAGTGGTAAGCCACAAATTTCTGTTATTTGAGCCACAGGGTGGCGCAGTGGTTAGTGTGCAGTACTACAGGCTACTTCTGCTGACTGCCGGATGCCTGCAATCTGGCAGTTCGAATCTCACCAGGCTCAAGGTGGACTCAGCCTTCCATCTTTCCAAGGTAAGTAAAACGAGGACCCAAATTGTTGGCATGGCAATATGCTGACTCTGTAAACCACTTAGAAAGGGCTGTAAGGTCCTGTAAAGTGGTATATAAGTCTAAGTGCTATTGCTATTGCAAATAACTCTCACCTATAGATGCAAATTTTGGGGCAACTACTAAATTCAAAATCCTGTTTGTTTGTTTTTTAAGAGCACAGGGCTGGGTGGACATCCTGTTGCCTCTAACATTAATAAAATTGCAAGAAGCTACATTTCTTTGGGATTGACTTAATAGGTCCTACATTACCACTGAGAGCATTCGCTATGAGGTCAATATTGACCCCCCAAGGATCAATGTGATTATCCAAGGGGTCAATAAATGGCCTACGGTCAAAAGGGGGAGGTCATTAAATGTCAGGGAGTCAACAAATGATTATTAAAGGATGGGAGGTTGATTGGGGATTACGGTAATTAATTTTTTCAGGTCTCTATAGAGTTCCATGTTAGTCCCTGGTCCAGAAGGAGAGGTAGTTAGTGGTGAGACAGTTTAGCCAGGGTTGGATGGTCAGTAGCAAGAGCAGCCTTGAGTTGTATCTATTAATTATTATTTGTGGTACTATTAATTAAATTTGGTACTTATTATTTTCACGTTTGGAGGTCAATGAACAATCTGAATCTTCATGAAGGGTTGATGAACTGAAAAGTACAGGGAGCCGTTGGTTGAGATGCAACAAATTAGAAGAAACAGAACCTTATAATTGCACAAATGATCTTTGGTCACTTCTTTTTTTTTAAGAAATGGGAAGGATTTGTGAAGGATCAACATTTCTTCTTTCTTTTCTTTCTTTTCTTATTTCCCTTTCAATATATATTTTCAGCCCATCAAATATTTTCTGTTCTTGCAAAGACGTTTTTGAATCCCCTTCCCAAAAACATATGTTATCATCCCACTAGTAAAAAAAATGCCAGAAGAAGCAGCTATCTATTATTTCCAAAATATCAAATCTTTTCTTAAACTGTGATTTGTTCATTCTGGTTTCATAAAGGGTTGGGCTCACACAACAGGCAGAGGCAATATAAGGCATTTTTTTTCTGTCTTTCATAGTATAACTTAAAAGAAAATGAAAAGTCTTAAGCTTTTGAGGTCTGCTTTAATGCCCTTTCTTCTCTTGATAACTGATTATGTCATAATTATGAGATTTCATCTGCTTTATGTATTCTTCTAGAAACTGGCACTTTGCATTAAAGCAGCTCGTAATTAACTTTTTCGGTGACTGGGATTCACTGCTGGTATTTTAAATTGGAATGATTATTACAGACAGCTCAGCTCACTAGTGTCCTTGAGAGATTTTTTTTAGAAAGCAATCACATTCTTGGGACCAGTTCTCTCATTAGACATAGTGAAGCTCTTACCTAAAGAAACAAACTTTAGGAAGCAACAGCAAGATTCTGAGAAGAGAAGATGTGGGACAGCATAGCCTGGGGATCCTTAGTTAATCTGCTGTCTTTATCTTCAGCAGGGAGTGACTTGTATATTCTATTCATTGCTCAAGCTCTATTATGAGCTCGGTCATAATGTGGGTTTGTTTGGTTTTCGCTAACATATTTTATGAACACAATGGATAGGATACGATATGGGAATGGGGAGAATACTTTATTTGGCCAAGTGTGATTAGACACACAAAGAATTTGTCTCCTGTGCAGAAGCTGTCAGTGTACACACAAAGCAACAGATTCATCATCATCATCATCATCCCAATAAAAGGGAGGAGTAAAGAAAATAATAAGGATAACTGATAGTACTACAGCCATACTACATGAGTAAATATAGATAGAATTCTTTATTGGCCAAGTGTGATTGGACACACAAGTAATTTGTCTTTGGTGCATAGTCTCTCAAGTGTACATAAAAAGAAATATATATATATATTCATCAAGAATCATAAGATATATTATTAATATTAATATATATTAAGTATATATGTAAACATTAGACATTACGGTCTATAAACCATTGTTCATAACTTCATATCAGGGAGGCAAGTTGAGGATCCATGGCCAAGTGGCCTTCTAGTCCATTTTTTATTTTTTGTTTTGTTTTAGCAAACATACAGCTTTGTCTGACCACAATGGTCTGAAAGTAAATAGGATTCTCTCCAATCATATTGAGGCAGTTCAGTATGACTGCTCTAGGGTCAATACCAGAACAGAGTTGGCAACGGGAGAAAAAGAAACTGCAAAAATGTCCTCCTGAAACCAGAAAATCATGAGCCTTGCCCACACATGCCAGTTCCAGCCGCAGCTATCACTTTACCCATTACTCTTCTGACCCTTCTAGAAGAGTCTTCTGCTCTCCATCACCCAAAGCTTGCTTAGATCAGCCTTGGACTGCGAGTCCTGCCCATTGTGGTTTACTCAATAAACCATGCTTAAGCAAGCCGTATCGTAGAGCAGTGGATGAATAGAACTTTCAGTTGAAATGGCAAAGGTGGTTCTTTTCAGGATTGCAAAACTCTGGGTACCCAACAAAGAAATGCTACAACTCTTCCAACCCAAATGCCATTTGTCAGCTCCAAACATGATTTCCATAGCAACAATGCAAATGTGGAAGCATTCCATAATCATTAGGGAGAGGGGCCAGGCAGTAGAAACAGTGACTGCAGTAGATTACATGCCTATTATGAATAGTTGCGGTTCCTGAGCACTAGTAATTATACCTAATTGTGCATTTAATTGTGTAATTGAAAACTCGCATATAGAAGAATAGAGTGTTGCCCTCCTCTCCTACTTACAAGCGAGGAAGCTACGATACTAATGCCACATTCATGATATCTTGACCAACCCATCAACTTTCACACAGAGTCTTCCACAAGGTTCACAAATACAGGTATGGTACCACCAATCCAGGTAATGTGGTACGGAGCAAGATGCTACTCAATTTTCTGGAATTTTGATGGAAAAGTAGAAATGGGAATGATTCATAACGATAGATAAACTCATTTGATATTAACAGATTCGACAATTGTTCAAGGATGATGCCACCACAATAAGCATAAGGGAGAGATCATTCCAGGCGGATTTGCTTGTTAGGATGGTCTTCTTTTAAAAACACTGGTGATAATTGCAATTTTGGATGGAACTGAGTGTAATTTGAAAAATCATCCCTTGGTGATTTTTGTGCAGGAAAAATTCCCACAAAAACCTCACATTTCCTTAATCAATCAAAATCAATCTGATTTTTAAATGACATTATGTTAATATTAAAGGCTCCCCTATCTATAAAGCCTTTGGCCATACAGTATTGAATGTAAGGAATTTGATTACAGTATTATCAAATCCAAACTTTACTTGGAAAAGCATTCTACTGAAACATTCTCAATTATCTTAACAGCCTTTTTCTTTTTATGTTGTGTGGCTTCTTATATTAAAGAAGATTATATTAAACATTAAATAAGAAGCCACACAAAACTCTTGCATATTAATTTTAATATGCTTAAGGAGTTCTGTGCAGCTATCTGCCCCTTAGGATAGTGCGCTTCTCCCAAATTAATTACTACTTTGAGTTTAAATTAAATTGATACTATACTGTATTCCTTCTAGTTGTCCGATTTCAACTGATTCTATCCATGTAGCACCACTCTGAATGATCCTACAAGGCAGAGGTGGAATTCAATTTTTTTTACTACCGGTTCTGTGGGTGTGGCTTGGTGGGCATGGCGGGGGGGGGGTCATGTGACTGGGTGGGCAGTTTCTGTAAGCAGGGCAATAAAGATTAGGCTAGAAACAACAATCCTTTACAGGATTAACCCTGTAAAGTGGGAAAAACAAAACAAAAGGAGATTTCTTCTAACAACCGGTTCTCCAAACTGCTTAGAAAATTTACTACCGGTTCTAGCAAACCTGCTAGAACCTGCTGAATTTCACCTCTGCTACAAGGAAGAAGGGCTCTGTGTTAAGTCTTTTGTTTTCACAGACTTCTTTTTCTATATAACTTCTTGGAAGGTCCCATAACTGTGCAGAATCATGATGTCAACTGACATTCCAGAATTTGTAGAAAGAGAGGCTTGTGTTGTTGGAAACATACTGGGATCTTTTATTTTCTTTTTAATAAAAGAGAAACCGAGGGACAAATTCTACCAATGCCACCTTGTACAGTACATTCAATAATTTATTATTCACAATGTGAATTTTCTCAAATTCTTTTTTTATCCTTTTCCTTAAAACCCACTCAAAGGCAAAATGAAGGGGAGTGATGAATGTAATCCAAACCCTATATCAGGATCTCCAACCTTGGCAAGAATTTTAAGACTTGTGGACTTCAACTCCCAGAATTCCTCAACCAGCCATGTTAACTGCTAGTTTGGGAATTCTGGGAGTTGAAGTCCACAGGTCTTACAATGGCTAAATTTGGAGACCCCGGTCTAGATGAATGACTTCATTGGAGAGATGTCTTGTTTAGAGCAAACCACTTCATGTGTAGGCAATTTTTGTCTAATCATGGCAAATTCTAGATGTGTAGTCTTTGGCTACCAGAATACTCAACAATGGTTATACTACTTGGACTTCATCCACACACCAGGAAATTGCCACAGGTGGGAAATATGACACTAGGTTGTCAAGATACATGACAGTCATGTTTGTATCAGTCACCGAAAATCAAAATCAAAAATAAACAATTCTGGAACAAGTTTTCCAGTCTATTGTATGTACATTGAAAGCTTAGGCACCAGAGACAAATTCCTTGTGTGTCTAATCACACTTGGCCAATAAAAAATTATATTCTGTTCTATTCTATTTCCTTTTTATATCAGCATTCTTGGCTACAGAAAAGCTGATACTCAGGAAAATGAGATCACAATTAATATATGATTGGGCAAATGCTCCATATTAATACATATTTTGTTTATTCATGATTTATTGGGTAAAGCACAATCGGCAAGCATACTAAATTATAATGTATGATTTACAAATCACAGATTTTGGGTTTGTACAAGACATTAAGCCAAACCCAAATAAACCACATTGCAGTTTAGGGCAATACAGTATACAAACCACTATTGTAATGCTCTTTGATCAGTATTTGGCCAATTCGTCATTCCTACGGCAGCACTATTTAAATAACACACACAGTATTTAAAAGCACAAGAAGACAAGGTCTGTTTCTCCAGGTTAGCCAGTATTAAAAACCAAATATCCATTAGAGTTACTTGTGTTAGCTTAATTCCAGCTATCAGGTACTAGCTCAAAAAGAAAGAGATGCTTAGGAATAATAATGAAGGAAAACCCAATAAAGATTATGTTACAGTAGTCTAGCTAACAAAAGCATTAATGAGAGCTGTCACATCTTGGTTGAGCAGAAAAGTCCATAGCCTATTTACAAGATAGATGGTGCAATCTGCAAATGATTTCATTACACAACAGGCAGTTAACCTATGAAATTCATTAGCACCAGACACCCTGATGGCCAGCGATTTAGAGACTTTTAAATGGACAGCAGACAAATGAGTAGATGATCAAGCCATCCATTAGTACTCATTTTGATGGCTGCCTGCTACCCACAAAATTTAGAGTATTCTCCCAGTGCCAGCTACAAGGGAGCAACACTGGAAGACAGCTATTGTCCTCTCCTCTCATTTTCCTGTCTCTCAGATGCATCTTGCCACCCAGGATGCGATCAGACTGCCACTAAAGACTAAAGAGGGTCCACGTTTGGTCTCAGAATGTCCGTGGAGCTTCTCGGTCATCCAGCTCACTGTTGTCCCGAAAGTGCTTTTTCAAGAGGCAACTGGACTTTCTTTGTTTTTCCTGGAAGACGTTTTGCTTCTCATTCAAGAAGCTTTTTCAGTTCTCAGAAGATACTCCTCATACTATCACCTAGCAGCAGCACCAAGACAAACCTTCAAATGCAACCTGGGAACATTTGTGTAAACTTCTTACAAGTCACCCCAAAGTTGTCCAAGCCAAGCAGCACACTGTCAAGACTACCCTGCCTTCTGTAAGGCCCCAAAACTCTCAAAGAGAAGAATGAGTCAGCCGATGAGTCAGAGAGGAGGGCTCACATTAAGAGACCGATCCAGTTATCAAACAGAGCCGACATCCTGTGGAAGCAGGGCTGCTGTTGATAAACAGGGGGGTTGCAAAAGGAGCTGTTAAAAAAACTGCAGTGGGATCAATTCCTCCCACGGTACTTGTGAGAACAGCCCTAATCCTATAAACCGCAGATATAACAAGCCCTGTATGGAGTTGCACAGTCATTCATGGATTGTGGAACTGCGACAGCTGTGGGCAAACAGTGGAAATGGGCTGGGCCCACAGGTCACACTAAGTCAAAATGTGACTTGTTTGTTGCCGACTTAATGAGAGAGTGACTAACTTCTTGGTTGCCCAGAGTACTGCACAGGATATACTGGTGATGTAATATGAGTAGGATTATGTGATGTACAAGGGAAGAGAAGAAGGGGTAGGGTGTTCAGTGAGGGTGTGGCTCATTTACTTAACTGTGTTAGGTCTATTTTGGGCATAAATTCTGCTAGGCATGGACTCAGAATCAAAGGAGTTGATTCAAAGTCCTGATCCCTTGGGATTACAGGCTGATTCTTTAGACTTCTCTTGTTCGGCAGACCCTACCATTTGTGGTTTGTTCTGCAAATGAAGAAGGGTAGTGTAATGTGTAAATCTTAACTTTCTCTGGTTATCAGTTGAAGGAAAGGCAACACTGGGGGTGTAGAAGAAAGTAAGCTCTTTGTGCCTTGCTTGCTGTTTTTCTCCAAAAACCATCTGGTTGATGGCTGTAGAAAAGTGGGTGCTAGGATGACAGGCTGCTGACTGGGACAAAAACATCCCCATCATGTCCACGCCGGCTGTGGCCATTTACTTGTAGCTGGTTCCTGGGAACAAAGCCAACCTGCACTGGTTCACTGAAGCATGCCATTGGGGGGAAAAATGAAGAAAAACATGGCAAGGAAGAGAATGTATTTTCTCAACCTTGCCAACCTGAATTTAAAATGGTTAAAAGCTGAACTCAGAGAGAACAACTGCATAAAACATGAGTTACCTAACAGTCACTTCACCCTATTAAGAACCCTTGAAAGGGTGGACAGAAACACATTGCATTTTAAAGCATCTCTCGTGATACAAAAGGTCTTCTATCATTTGCATTCTGCTTGTCTGTCATCTCTGGACCTGCTTTGGGGCGCATGATGTGCAGCTCTCAGGATTCCCACAGCCTTCATTTCCCAAATCCTCAGATGTAGCCATCGGAGCCCTTTCAAAAGTTACTGCTGAACAGGTATGTTTGAATACAGTGGGTTAAAAACCTCTAATACAAAGGAAAGTGAAACAAAACAACTAATTCATTCTTTTAATTTTAGTTAGAGTCAATGTTTTTGTGCTGACTCAAGTGTAGGTTAAAAGATGTTGTGCACTCAAGGCCGACAGGAAAAAAAAAATAAAAGTGTGTCCACAATGGGCTAGGCAAAGAATGCCATGTGCATCATCTCATCGTTGTGCAAATGATGTCATTGTGCATGTCATTGTGTCAATCCGAAGTTATAAACTATGTCATTTGCATGGCATCACGATATTTTACATGCTATGCCACTATGCCTGATAACAAGTGCCTAAGGATACACATTAATAAAAGTTTGCATGATACCTCCACATTATCCAGAGCCACAAAACATATTAAGGAAAAGGCTATAACTTTCAAATCACAATAGCAACGTGCTAAGCCAAGCCATCTACTACTATGGCTTGTTGTGTGGACTAGGTTAGAGATTGGAATAAGAACAATAAAAGCATAACAATTTGTTCATCCTCAGAGAACAGCTTCCAAAGACTATAGAAATCCATAAACTCTAGATACAATTCTGATACTTCTGATATTTAAGATACAAATGAAGCAATTATGGAGTTGCTTCAGACAGTCAGGTTTAA
The DNA here is from genome assembly GCA_017656035.1 of Myanophis thanlyinensis. Classification (NCBI taxonomy): domain Eukaryota; kingdom Metazoa; phylum Chordata; class Lepidosauria; order Squamata; family Homalopsidae; genus Myanophis; species Myanophis thanlyinensis. The sequence goes on from JAEANM010010388.1 coordinate 13,922, forward strand.
TTCTGATTTGCAAAGCATGTACAGGTTCACACATTATGTTAACTTGTAATATTGTTTAATTTCAGTTTAATGTTTTGTCTGAACCCATCAACTGTACATACAGCAATGACTATGAATATTTAAAAATAGCTTACAATGAATCAACAACTAACCCAACTACTGAACGTGAATATTCTGGCACATGAGCATACAAGGATGTCATATGCATAGTGCTGGCATCACATAAGACAAGTTAAATGAATTTTGCCTGTGTTATTATTACATGTGAGATGATATTGTGGTTTTTAATGATCATCCTCATATTCTTGACTAGCAAGAGTTCAGTACAATTTATGCCAAACCTACCTGGAAAACACTGGTACTGAACCCAGGTCCATCAACAGGCAAAATACATTTTCAACCACTGAGTTATGGCCCTATGTTGTATAATCAACCCAATGATTTTTTTTTCCAATGGACATTCAGTATACGGTTGTAAGTAGTAAGTGAACATTCTACCTCCATGGACACATTCAGGGATGGTGGCAACAGCACCCAGACCACAAATAAATTGGGAAGAGCATGCATTTCACATGCTAAGCTGGAATGATGGGAAATGGCTACGCTGGAACTTTATCAAACATTGATAACTACTCTATGAGAGCACTAATTTTCACAATTTGTATAGTAGGTGAGCTAAATCATCTCTACTTTTGTCAAAGCGACACCAAAGTTATGCCCCAAATGCTCCTGTATGGAATTAATAGTTCCACTATGTTCTCTTTCAAGCTAGCCTGTTACAAAAATAAAACTGGAGAGCAGAAACATAACCCTAACAAAGCAGTAAAGAACTTTTTATGTCAACTTTTATGCAATAAGAATAGCAATCTGCTGTAACAGTAGACCTGTTATTGCTCTTGTGAGCTTATTATAAATTTCTTTTCAAGACATTAGCACAAAATGACCGATGTGATGCCATTCTAATCTGCATTCTTTAAAACAGCAGGAACAAAAACCACTTTGGCAGACCCTTAGCATCACATTCAAATTTCCTGTAAAGAGAAAAAGATGTTTTTCTCGTGGACTTCAACCACAGCATCCTGAATCGCTTGTCATAAAAAGCTAAAAACAGCTCCAGCACCTGCAGCTAGAAAAAGACAACCACATATTTTACCCCTACTCTCTCCTGTGCTAGTTTTCTCTTAGGTTGAACTTTGTTGAAGATCTTCAAGTGGAGATCAACTATGCAAAAAACACCCCAAAAGCAAAGATCTCGGCCCTGAGCAGCTTACAATATAAAATTCAACTCAGGGTGTTAAAAGAGCAGATGAGGATCAGGAAGAAAGCTCAGAAAAATGGGCAAATTTCTTCGGTATTAAACACACTCATACGCTCACTCATTCTTCACCTGTGGAATCCCGGTTGCTTCCTATTTCTAGAAAACAGCATCTGAGAGTTTCCTTGTAATCGTGTGGTGTCTTGTTTTTAAATTCAGGTAATCCTCGACTTACGACTACAATTGGGTCCAACATTTCTGTTGTTAAGTGAAACATTTAAGTGAATTTTGCCCCGTTCTATGACCTTTCTTGCCGCAGTTGTTAAGTGAATCATTGCAGCTGTTAACAACACAGTTGTAAAATGAATGTAGCTTTCCCCCCACATTGACTTTACTGGTCAGAAGGTCGCAAAAGGGGACCACACGATTTCCCCCTGGGGGACACTGCAACCGTCATAAATATGAACTAGTTGACCCACATCCAAAGGTTGATCATTTGACCAGGGGGATGCTGCAACGGACGGTTTAAATGTGGGGGAAATGGTCTCCTAAGTCACTTTTTTCAGTGCAGTTGTAACTTTGAATGGTCACTAAACAAACTATTGCCAGTCTAGGACTATCTCTATTCTTTCTTTCTTTCTTTCTCT
>JAEANM010010389.1:0-15823 GCA_017656035.1 Myanophis thanlyinensis
TTCCATCTCTCCCTTCCTTCTTCCTCTCCATTCCTTCCTTCTCCTCCTTCCAGCCTTCCTTCCTTCCGAGCCCTTCCCACCCTGCAACCGCAGCCCCCCTTGGGCTCCGTCCGGACCAGGTGGCCAAGGATACTTGGGGCAGCGGGGCCTGCAAAGCCCTGATGCTGGTGGGGTGACGCTGAGGCGGCGGCGGCACTGCAGCAGCAGCAGGAGGGGTCCTGGCTACTACTGTTGCTGCTGCTGCCGGCGGAGGAACCGGAGCGGCAGCAGGAGGCGCCCCGCTGGCCACCGCCAGGGAAGGGAATGCTCCGGTCGCTGCCGCTGCCCCCATCACAAGGGGAGGCAGCGGTGGCGGCCCTGCTCCTACGCCGCTCCCTGGGGAAGGCGCCGTTCCCGTCCCCACCGCTGCTGCCACTGCTCCCCCTGATGCCGCAGTCGCCACGCCGGGCTTGAGAGCTGCCTTCTGTGGTAAAGTAACTCATGGCCAAGTGGAGCCACCACCAGGCCGGGGGCGGTGGCGGCGGGGCGGTGGCTGGGGGTGGGGAGGGAGTGGCAGGGCGGGGGTGGGGGCAGGGGCAGGGGCAGCCCAGCAGGCTAGCACCCCCAGCCGGTCTCCGTGACAACATGGCCGGCCTCCTCTCCTCTTCGTATCCCGCCTCCTCCTCAGGCCAGGGCGAGCGGGGGCTGGTCAGGCCGCACCGCCGCTCATGGAGCCGCCTCCGCCGGCGGTTCTCGGCTCCCCTGAGCCGGGCAAAGCGGCTCCGCGGCGTCTAGCAGCGGTCGGCTGAGCGATGCTGGCGGATTCTCCTCACGGACGGAGCTGCTTTTCTCCATTTGCCCGGACATGACATGTCCACTTTTTACGTCCAGTCGGGGGCGTCCGGTTGGGTTTTATAAATTTATAAAACCCACCCAGATGCCCCGGAATGGACGTAAAAAGAGGACATGTCTGGGCAAAAGAGGACGGTTGGTCACCCTATTGGATGGTAGTCCCAACATGCCTGGGTGTTACCAGCCTGGGAAAGGCTGTTCCCTAAACCAGGGTCCATTTTTCATACAATCCAAAACAAAAAACAAAAACTTCACCAACTTCAGGAACCAGATTATTGTTGCTGTATTATCATAACAATGAAGAAGGATGAATTAAAGAAAAATCTTGCTTGCTTCAATTAATAGAAGTATCTTCTCACCTTTCCCTCTGTTCCAGCCCAAGAATCCCTTAAACAAGTGCAGAAAGGAAAAATAGAGAAAGATAAAAAGGACAACCAAGGCTATTTTCCATAATTCCATTGTCCATATAGGGGATCTTAGGATACTGCTCTAACTACGGGTAGGATGGTGAGCAGTCACTGGCCTAATAACGGTTCTGGACCACTGTTTGACCAACTTTTTTTTCTGAAAGATTGAAGCTTGAATGAAAAGTTACTGTGATGGCAGATCAGATGAGGGGAATACAGTCTTCACGGTTTTCAAATAGTGATACAATTGTTAACACTGTTGTGTTCTGGGAATTGGTTGGCAAGGTATGAAGGGCCAATCACTCCCCACTTCTTTTTTAGCTGTTTGATTTGCCCTTATCCCACTAGGTTACCGTGAGTGAATTCACTAATTTCTTTAGCCGTCATATCTTAAAAGATGGGACAATTTTTATTAGTATTACATAATGGTTTGGAGTACAAGTAGGCAAACCAACAAAATTTATTTTTTCAAGTTGCTTGTGCTGTCAGTATTTTTGTGTAGCAGTAAGATGATTGGAATGGTACCTTACTAAAATTGATGTTTCCTTTTGTGGGATGGAGCAAAATCCTAAAGCTGTCAGAGAAGCACCGGAGGCTGCTAAAATTTTGTGCTAGATTCTGCCCATTTGGGTTCTTTTTGGCTCCATTAAATGTTTTTAAACTATATGCAGAAATAGATATTTATTATCCTCCTCGATTCTCAGCTCTGAGAGTTTCCCAATTCCATTTATTCCATCAGAGATTCAAAAACTACCTCTTTGATTTTCCACTGTCAAAAGCAGTTTTTTAAAGCATTTGAGAATATAAATTTCATATAACAATCCAATAGCTCTTTGTCTATAAAATGTTATATAACAAAACATGTATGGCTAGACATTTTATTATAGCACTGTGGAAAAATGAAGGTAGATTTAGTACTCTGGGAAGAAGAATTTGTTTAGCATTCAATATAAACAAAAATATCATTTATTATACTGGCTATAAAAGAACTTTCTGTGAAGATTTCAAAAAAAGGCAAGCTACATCCTTCAAAATAAATGGCTTCTGTGGACAATCGCTTAAATATGAGCCAGCACTATGCTGCAGCTGCCAAAAATGCTAACACAGTTCTAGGATGCATAAACAGAAGGACAGAATCAAGATCACATGAAGTGTTAATATCACTTTATAATGCCTTGGTAAGGCCACATTTGGAATACTGTATCCAATTTTGGTCACCACAATATAAAAAAGATATTGAAACTCTAGGAAAAAGTGCAGAGAAGAGCAACAAAGATGATTAGGGGACTGGAGGCTAAAACCTAAGAACAGTTGCAAGAATTGGATATGTCTAATTTAATGAAAAGAAGGACTAGGGGTGATATGACAGCAATGTTCTAATATTTGAGAGGCTGCCAAAAAGAAGCGGTCAACCTATTTTCCAAAGCATCTGAAGGCAGAACAAGAAGCAATTGGACTAGAAGATTTCCAAGATCCCTTCCAACACTATTATTCTATTAAAAATACAAAATGCATTTTTCACAGATTATTTCTGAGATCTCTCTGTGGCAGTCTCTACAATACTTATCCGGAGAATATGAAAATTTATCCCACCACAGCAAATTCTTTCCCCAAATGCTCCAAAAATGTGCCAACATTGGGCAAAAGGGATCTCTGCTGGTAGGAAAAATGCCAATGATTGTCAAGGGGAAAAGCCAAGGAGCAAAGGGGCGTGAAAAGACCTCAAGGGATGGTTATGCGAATAACCCTCCATTCTTCATGCTAATAAGTGTTGAATAGCTAGTTTCTGCCTAGCAACAAAATCTATTAGCATTTATAACAAGAACATCTGCAATAAAAACGTACTATACAAACCACTTCCTGGAACAGCTTAGTCAGGAAAAAGAGAGGGACAAGTCCCCTTCTGTGTGGCAAATTAGAGAAAACCACATCTAATGTACCATGTGTCCAATCAGGAGCGTTGTTAGTTACTCAGAGTTTGGTTTAAAAAAAAAAAAAAATCAATGAAGCAAATCTCAAGTTGATGGTTTATCCAGTTCTATCATGCCTGGTCTAATAAAGTTCCATATGAAGGAACCAGGAAAGAAAGAAAAGGAAACAATGGAAAGGTCTTGTGCGCTATATAGTAGGTAGTCATACATGCAACCTCTTTTTGTGACATTCTAAGTCAGATCCAAGATATACATTTACAATGAATGAGCTGGAAGGGAGCTCGGATGTTTTCTAGACCAGCCCCCTGCTTAAGCAGGAGAACCTATACTATTTCAGATAAGTGACTCTCTAGGCTCTTCGAAAAACCTCCAGTGATGGAGCACCCACAATTTCTGGAGGCAAGCTGTTCCACTGGTTAATTGTCCTCACTGTTAGGAAGTTTCTCTTTAATTCCAGGTTGCTTCTCTCTTTGATTAGTTTCCAACCATTGTTTTGTGTCCTGCCCTCTAGTGCTTTGGAGAATAATTTGACACCCCCCTCTTTTTTTGTGGCAGCCCCTCAAGTACTGGAATACTGCTATCATGTCAACCCACATTTTTCTTTTATTTAGACACTAGCTGAACCCAAATCCTGCAGCTGTTCTTCATATGTTTTAGTCTCCAGGCCTTTGATCATCTTAGTTTCCAAAGTCTCAACATCTTTTTTGTAGTATGGTGACCAAAATTGGTTGCAGTATTCTAGGTGTGGTCTTACTAGGGTTTTATAAAGCGGTAGTAATACTTCCCGTGATCTGGATTCTATGCCTCTGTTTATACAAGCCAGGGTTGTATAGCTTTTTTAGCTGCTACTGCTGCACACCACTGGCTCATATTCAAGTGATCATCATTTTCAATAAAGAAGGCAATTAGACTGCATCTTGAATTCTGCTGACATTGGACTGGATCTTGAATCTCGGTGACGAGGAGGATGGAACATTGCATTAGAGGTCAGGGAGCTAATTTAGAGGCACAGTGCAGGATGCTTGAAATCTAGGCGCTTCCATGCCTCCAAGCATCTGTGGCATGAGATGATCATCCCATGCTGCCTTTGGCTGGACTGATGAGACAGTAGCTGCAGCAAATCCTGAATTGTCAAATTCTGTCTAAACTATATTTACAGCTGTTCACTTTCATCCTATTAATCCTAGTCTTACCCTCTGGAGCAGGGGTCTCCAATCTTGGCAACTTTACAACTTGTGAACTTCAATTCCCAGAATTCCTTAGCCAGCGCATGCACGGACTGAGGAATTCTGGGAATTGAAGTCCACAAATTGTAAAGTTGCCAAGATTGGACACCCCTGCTCTGGAGCATTTATTATATCATGTGCCAGGGATCTGGACAGATCCTTTCATTTTACCATCCATAAGAAACAACAACCAACAGAATTCACCTGACACTCAAGGCCAAATATCTGAAAGAACTACCAGGGTTTTAGCATCATACAAGAGGCCAACAGGCGTGGGGCCATCTGTATCTCCAGGGGGGATGCTACTCTAAAAGAGAGGAACTGTGACAGAGAAGGCATCTAAGGAGAAATATCAGCACATTCTCTGCTAACTAGACGTTTCAGCAACTTTTTCCTCCCTCAGAGTGGTTTAACAGGCTGCAAAATGCTTTGCTATATTGTTTCCGAAGGCAATCTCAGTCTCTCCACCAACTCCATCAAGATTTTTCATCTATTCCCCCCCCCCTCTATTGCTTATAGAGCTATAGAACTTGACGTATCAATAATTATTACACAGTTCCATATGGGGGAGGGAGGGACCTGCACTGAATCTATCTGAAGCAGCCAGGAGCGCAAAGAAGCCCAATTCAATTATTTTGATACTTTTAAATAGCCTACAACCCAGAGGAAAGGAAACAAAGAAATGACCACATTTGCAAAATTTGAGGAATTGGCATCTGCACAAACTAATTTCAAACTCAGTTTGTGGGCAGAACTGAAAGAGTAGGGTATTTTTTATATATCTGAACATGTATTAAAACTCAAAGGAGCTAGAAAAGGATGTCACGGTTTCGGGGTATTAAATAAAAAAAAAGCCTTAAAATGGGTCTTAAGTGGTAACTAGTTTTGAATGAATAAAAGCAGCCCTTCAAATAATCTGCTCCCAAGCCTCTTGGAAATTTAAACCTTGGAAGCCTTTGAATTGAGCCTGGAAACTTAGTGCTTAGTTTGGTTGCTCTATTGCCAAAATGTGCCAGCAATCATTTTTGGAAGGCAGGAATGGAAAAATGTCACTTCTTACTCCTCTACTCCAATTGCAAACAGGATGTCTGGATATGTACTTATTCCCCTAAATTGCTTAAGTGTTCCTCTCTGGTTTGGATGATGAGTTTTAATCCATGATAAACTAACACCAGAGCTCATTGAAGTAAATGGTTATTGGGGTCTGTAATATTTTCTACAATTACTTTTGTAAGGAATGCTACAAATAACGTAATAGTGATAACACATGTCTTGTAATAAAAAAGCTGATGATTTGAAACCTGGCAGAATAATATTTTTTTTGAACCAACTATTTTTTTATCTGAGCTTTTCTTTCTAATAATCCATCTGTGTATTACTTATTTTTCAAGGCTCTGGAAGTAGTTTGGGTGCGTGAAGTAATTTGGAAGTACTTTGTGGTTATGCCCTTAGATGTAGCTATTGCATCTAAAGTATAACCTGAATTAAAATTTTCACATCCTCTGTCCCTCCTAGTATGTGACTTTATTCAGCTTGTACCAGTTGTAATTTCCAGACCATTTTCAAATTAATCACAAAATAACTTGCAGCAATCCATGTGAGGCAACTAGGGCATGTGTAACTCAGCCCAAGCTTAAATGAATTACGACAGTGCAATTTCTGCGCATTTAATTTAATATAAACCCCACCAGAGATAGTGTGATTTAGAGACCAGAGCCATCCATTATTATCTGGAGATAGTACAGTTTAAAGCAATCATAGCTAAACCATTCTATGAGTTTGCAAAGACCTTTATTTTCAATCAACTGGACTTGGGTCCCATGATTTTTTTTCCTATGTAAGTGACTGTACCTTGCTTTCTCAAGCATTTATTTGCTTTCCAAATCTTTGAATATAGGAAGCAGATGAATAAAGCATAACAAACCACATGAAGCAACATTCAAATAACACTCAGTGTCATGCACTGGGGGCTCATAATCTGAAATAAAGATTGAGTCAATTGGTGACCATGTTTTTAGTCTTTTCGACCATTTTGAAGGAGGGACTTAACTTCATCTCAGGAGTAAAACACACTGGTCTGTTGGGATTGGCATCACAGATTCAGCAGGACTGTTCCCATAACTACTTGTTTCTATTCCTTTTTCATTTTCCTAAGAGCCATGAATGTTAAGAGGACATCTAATTATCAGGCAAGCAGTTTGCATAATAGGATCAGCTAACTAAACTGATGTGGATTGGGAAAGTTAGTTTAGATTAGGTGGTGTCAAACTCAATTTCATTGAGGGTCACATCAGGGTTGTGTTTGACCTCGGAGGGTTGGGGAGCGTGACTGGGGGCATGGCCATGGTGAGTGTGTCCAGCTCAACATCACTTGTATTGGGGGCACTTGTGGTGGCAAAGTGCTAAGGAAGGACTTCCCTGAGACCTTCCCTCACTCTCATTATAATCTCCTTCTGTCCTTCTTTCCTTCCTTCCTTCCTTCCTCCCTCACTCACTCACTCACTCACTTGTTTACTTACTTACTTACTTATCTTCTTTTTCCTGTCCTCTTTATTCTTTCTTTTTCCTTCTCTTTCCTTAATTTTCCTTCTTTGCTCTCTTCCCATTTTTCCTTGTTTTTCTTTGTCTTTCCTCTTTCCCTTTCTTGTCCCTTCTTTTCTCCTTTTGTTTTGTTTTTAGTTTGTTTTGATAGACCTCTGCCAGTGAAAACTGAGCTCAAAGGGGCTGTGCGCCCGCCCAAGCTCTGTTTCCACTGGCAGTTGCACCGTGGTCCTTTGCTTTTTCCAGGCTGACCCTGCTGGCCAGATCTAAGCACCCCATGGGCCGGATTTGGCCTGTAGGCCTTGTGTTTGACACCCCTGGTTTAGATGGAAACAAGACAAGATCAGTTTGGAACTAAATCTAACCAAGTCAATTAAGCAGATTTTGGAGTTTTCATGACATGATTACTTATCCATATGATTCATATGAATAGAACCAATATGTATTCAAGTATATGAGTGATACCTATTAAAATGATAAGGCAACAGCTATGGATAAATGATACTGGATGTTATGAAGTCAATACTTTTATTTACAGTTAAATTATGATTATCCTTTTATTCCCAATGGAACATATCTCTGAAATGTTCCTTCAAATGTAAAATAACCTGGCTATATACCTTGATTTTAAAAAGTTAAGACATGTGCTGTTTCTGGTTCATTGTGGACTGGTCATGTTATTCATCAAACGTAATTAACAAGTCAAAAAGAGAGAGCAGCTGTCCCTGGTGCTGAAATAAAGACATGAAATCTCTCTGAGAAATAGATACTTTCTTGTTTTTATTTTCCCAAGGACAATAACCTGTCACTAATCATTGAAGAAATGAGTGAATAATATTGGCTTAATTTAGACATCAGAAAGTACTATAGGAATCTCTATATACTGTGAAGAATAGTATCTGATACTCAAATTGCACCATCTAATTCTTCTTAATCATAGTAGGTAACTACTGTAAAGAACACATCGTATGTTGTGATGGCTTATGTTGCTTTTATTTTGCATAGTTCTGAAGTTCATTGAATAGAGGAGAAAGACTCATGTTACAGAACAGTCCTTTGGTGTCCAGGAATTGTATTTAACATTTGGGGAGGGAACGGACACAGCAAGCATTACTGGAGATGAGTCACACACATTTTAAAAGCTCTGTAGAGAGTTGACATTTTTACTTTGCTTCCTGCAAAGATGTTTTCTTTACAATACAGTTTCATACAATTCCTTCTCAGAATGGCATGAAAGTGTTGAACTAAAATTCAGATAAAATTCAGTGGCACAGTCATAGGAGTTCAAAGGCTAGCATATGGGTGTGTGTATGTGTGTATGTGTTGAACTCCTATGGCTGTGCCACTGAATTTTATCTGAATTTTTATTCAACACTTTCAGACCATTCTGAGAAGGAATTGTATGAAACTGTATACAATTATATATCCATATTTAGTACTCTACAGATATATTGGATTTCTGACTAGAAATAATGAGTATTAAATATATCTGAAGAGCACCAAGTTCAAGAAGGATGTTACATCCATCAAACTAGAAAATGTTATCTATTCCTGAGCATGTGCTGAATTGCACTATAAATGTGGTAAGCTTTTAATAATGCAAGACTATTTTTTTCTTCCATTCAGCTACACTACTGTACCAAGTCTGTTTTTATATGAAACATTTGCTATGCCTACATTACTGAACCTATGTATTCTGAAAAGTCCATGCAAATGAAGCCCAGAAGCCAGTCCATGGCAATGAACAGTCATTACTGGTTGATAGAATTAGTGCTAGAAATGCTTCTGGCTTTAGTATTCTACCTCATCCTTCCTCTGGCTAATAGTGAAGGCACAGTTCATCTTCAATTATCCTTGGTAATGAGACAGTGAAGATAATTAATACAAAGATGGCAGGGTTCTTCTGTCAAGTAAATATCATGGTAATGTCCTGAAACTTGATCTTACTGAAATGTTTAAGCTTATCCTGAAGTTTCCTCAATTACAAGTGCAGTAGGTTCAGCCATAGATCTAATTACAAAGGCTTCAATAACTTAATGAAGATTGACTGGTAGGTATTAGGAGGATGACATTAACTTATTTACATATTATGGAAGTGCAACAGGCCACATATCAATTTGCCCACTGAACAAGTTCTCAAGAAACAGTGCTAACAGTCCTATGCTAATCACTTACATCCAAGAACATGTGAATTAATTAAGGAAAATATTGTGAATATTTAAGTATTTCCAAAACAGCCCCTATGTTCTTTCATTTGGGTTCTATTTCAAAAAATGACATGTGGAATATCAAACACGCATAATTTATACGCCATGAGCTACTCCAGTTGCAGGCATATGACATTCTGCAACAGAGATTTGAACTGACACTTGCTCTTGCAAAGACCTGTAGTAATTCAGTTTTGTTCTTCATTACTGTGTATTTTTGTTCTACTTCTTAGCTTGTTTATTAGAAATCTAGATTGAAACTCATGTATTCCCTTTCCATTTTAGTCCTTCATTTATTTGTGAGCTGGAGATTACAAACAGTTGCTTCCAGCTAGTAATAAACCATAATTTGTTTCATATCAACATACCTGCTGAGCTTTACTTTGACATTTGCTCACATAAATATTGACAATGTGGTATGACATCTTCGTACAGTATGTGGACAAACTTGTCTTGCCTCAATTATCATTTGGTTACATTCAGTAAATTGCATAAGTAGATTTATTCAAGTTACACTTACAGCTGTTCCAGGCACATCCGATTGGCCTCTGTTGAAACTGAAATACTGGAGTAAAATTCAGCAGGAAAAAGGGAAGGTGAGAGGGTTTTAAGTGAAGAAGGATGAATGCAGGAGTAAAAAAATAATTGCAGAATGGATAAAAAAAAATCTCTGAATTCCACTGCATGCTTTCCTTGCTCCCTTAATAATAGGTTTTGTTCCATTTTCCAAAGGTGCTTTCTCAAGCGGCACTTTTGGTGAACTTTTTGGTTTTTCTTTGAAGATTTTTCACTTCTCATCCAAGAAGCTTCTTCAGCTAATAAGAAACAAAACATCTAGATGAGAAGTGAAACATCTTCAAAACAACCAGAAGAAGAAAGTTCAATTGTCTCTTTAAAAAGCACCTTTGAGACAGCCATGACCTGGATGACTGAGACCTCCATAGATGTTCCATTTTCCACTTTTGAAAATGGAATGCTGTTTTTTTCCCTCTGTCTAAACATATGAGACACTATCTAGATAACATGCCATGAGTTTTATGGATCAGGCTGTAATCCATGGAACCATTTATTAGGTTTACACAGGCCACCATGTTTTCATTACTATGCATATTGTCACATTTGAGCCAGCTGAGAATTAATTAAACAATAGCTTCTTCCAGGAAATATGGAATTCAGTAATATGAATTTATAATACCCGGTTTTTCCTTTGCTTGTTTGGGATCATTCAGCTTTGAAACTTACTCAGTACACTTTTATCTTGGTTTTGGCACAACTGGATCCAGAAACCCTCCCCCCCCAAATCTTAAATGAGGCCCAGTCCTAATAAGATTCAATGAAACTATTGAGTAGAACATCCGGCAATAGTTGTAGGCTTGAATAATCCTGTATAAACCACCCAAAATAGGACTTCTTGATCTAAGATTTAATATTTAATGTTCATTTCACCTAATTGTATGTGAGAAATGAAGGCAGTCTCTGGTTTCTTCTCAGTTAGGTTTTCAATCTCTTGATGTATCAAAGAAAGATATATTTGGAGCCTTGTCATTGGTTCTATTGCAAATGAAATATCAGAATCTGGCAATGAATCATGCTGCTAATCAGTAAAGGAATAAGATCTTCTCCTGAAACTTCTGCGCTTAAACTAAGCACCCACCACCCAAGGTCATTTTCTTCAGAGAATGAATTTTTTGCTTCTTATACCATACTTCTGAAATCAGGAGAACCATCTGTTCACTTATTCTTGATGCACATTCAGTACTTATCAAGTGAATGAGGTATAAGCCCAGAAGGTTTTGCTTTGAGTTTCTCTTTAACTTTCTCTTGTGTGCAAGAGGTTGTTATATTTATTACACTTGCAGTTTCAAAGCTAGCTATTAACATACCTTCTTTGTGGTTTTGTTCAAGACTGTTTTAAAAATTATTGACATCTAGACAAAAAAAGAACTCCACGTACTTTTACTCTTCAGCACTGCAACAATAAACATGTGGCCCCTACTACTCAGCAACATAAGAACATATAAACAAATTACTTACCAACTTAAATTAGGCATGGTTGTTTGTAATGAAATATATAACTATTTACTGAAAAACTTGTGAATAATTAGATATATGTATTTGTGAATATGAAATTTGTACTCTTTTGTTTGTAGTTTCCTTCCTTCCTTCCTTCCATCCATCTTCCTCTTTCTCCTTCTCTTTTTCTGCTAGTATACGATGTTACACATTGTTATGACTATCTGAAATTCACAATGCAAATACTAAATGCTATAGAGACATCAATATGGTTTTAATCTCCATGATTCCCCTTTCTGTTAACTTTCTTTCATTATGTCCTCCCTTCTCATTTTTAATTATATTAAATTGCCAGTTACATATCCAAGTTGTCTCCTAACATTATATAAATGCCCAGGTAGAAGATGCCTAAAGAAAATAGAGTGTTGTCAGAGCTATAGTATTCCAGACTATATTTAGATTCCTCTAATGGGTTGGTTTTATTATTAATTTTTGCTCTGTCTGCCAGTTTCTTTAATTGAATATGTTTTCTGTGACTGCATCTTGACTTAGAACTGTGATACTCACAATATACGCACCATTAAATCAGATTCTAAAACTATGGTTCATGAACAAATTTAAGGAAGATCATAATTTTTTGAGTTTTTGACACACAAAGGCAAAATCCAACTTTTCCTGAATAGGCCAGATGAAAATAATTATCAAAGCAGAGACAGAAAGGAGCTGATAAATGTTTCTGTTCTGACCTCTTCCCATATGACTAATTATGTGTTATGGATTAGCAGCCTAATTGTAGCCTACTGAGGCACAGAGATGTTTTACAATACACACAGCCTTGATCAGTAGCAAAATGTGGGTCTCACAGAGGCCTTTTTTAATCAAAATGGCTAATGGTCATTCACCCATTCACATGCAACCTTCCAGGGTTCATGTGTCTTACTGAACCCCGTTGCATTTCAGAATCCCCAATCATTGCCTGAATGGACTAGCAGAAGTTCCGAAGGCAGCCGAGACCAATTTAGTACACAGTCTGGTTGAGAAGTGTGGAAGAAAGCACAAGGACCATTCATTCACCTTTCAGCCAGACCTCACTGCAACTTATGGGTTACCTGTCATTATGACAGCCTCACACATGACTGTGCTGGCACATGTTTTTCATGTCTATGAAACAGCCTTATGCTCAGGGTGGAACTCAAATCCATCCATTTACAGGAATAGTCTTAAATGAATGCCATTACACTTTAACCCTACCTGAACTAGATGCTTCATCACTGGAGTTTTTAAGAAAAGACTGGACAGCCACCTATCTGAAATGGTATAGGTTCCCCTGTTTGAGCAGGGGGTTGGACTAGAAGATCTCCAAGGTCCCTTCCAACTCTATTCTGATTGAGGTGGGAACTTGAATCCGCAGTCTCCAACCCCTGGAACTGAAATCCACTTGTGAGACTTTAACCCACAATTCTTAACTCAAAGGAGGCAGTGTTTATTTTGCAGAATCAAGACATGCACCCTTGGTTACTCAATAATGTTCACTATTGGGCATCACACCTTTTGTCCTGACCTGCTCAAACATGCATACATCACAGGTGGGTTAAAGGTCTTATTTGAGGCTTTCCAAGCCCTGAATAGTCTTCCCCAGAAATCCCCATGCCCAAAACCATTCCACTCCTCCCAAGGAATTCACACTTCAGCTCAGGAACAAACCCAATATGGTAAGACAAGCCCACAAGGCAGAGGAAAGGCCAAGGAAAGCCTGCGAAGCAAAAACAAGTCTGTGAGCCACCTGCGAAATCCGTGAAGCAAATCCAGAGGTCGAGGCACAAGCCAGGGTCCAAGGTACACAGTCCAAGTCAGGAAACAAGGTTCAAGGCAAGAGGCACAGAGATTTGACAAATGCAAGGCAAGGAAATGGATGTGTTGTTCCTAGCATCATTTCACTCCACTTGCTGAGCTAAATAGTTGCTCTCCAGTGCAACTCATCAAGAGAAGCAAGGCTGCCACATTGCATGTTGCCTGGTTAATCTTCATTTTTCCTGCCTCCTCTCAGCCCTACATGTTCTTGGCTTGGGAGATGGAAGTAGTTCTTCCTCATCTCTGCTGGCCACCTGCAGCCACATGCCATCTCCTCCTGAAGCCTCTGGACTTCCCAGCTGTAGCTGTGCCTTTCCTGTCCCTAGCTCAGCTAGCCACTCATCTGGTTGCTCCTCCTGCAATTGCTCCACTGTGCTTGGCCTAACCTCCTGAAACTCAAAGTCTCTGGCAACCTCCAGACATTTCTCCAAGGTGCCTGGAATTGGCCTCTTCCTCATCCAAAATGGCATCTGCAGAGGAGTCTGGGGAAATATCCGGGGAAGCCATCATACGTTTGAGTCTCCAGGCAATCTGTTTCCACTATTCAAATGGTCTAACTCTGATAAATACATCAGTGCATGCTAGTCTTTTCAGTCAGCTATGAAGTAACCAATATGGCAGAAGTATGCACAGGTTGCCTGGCTAGCTCCATCTGGGTTGCCAAAAATTGCTACCCAGGCCAATTCTGGGTCCGGTGCCACCAATTATACACCACAAGATCACAAGATGCACCTTTACAGTAATTCCTGCCTCTTTTACAGTAACCTTCATCATATTAAGCACAAATACAATAATCAGGTTCCCTAGCTTAACCCCAAAACTTTGATACATCTGCAATACTGTAGCACAACTTTCCCTAATATACTTCCCATTGTTCTAACAGCACACTTTCTTTTTTAACTGTATGTGTGTGCAATTTTTCCTCTGTTTGTGCCTTTTGCTTTATCTCATGATATAGTTGTGGTTACAGTTTAGTGAGATGAAGCAAATTTGCCTTTATTTGAAGCTTATAACTTTTTAATTAACTTCACTGTAATCCCTTCATTCAGGTTCTGCTCTTCCAGTTGTCTGAATCTATGCTCTGCACAGGGCCTTGTTCCCTGGGAAACTTGATCCTTCTCCCAGGAATCTCAAGCTTCTTTCACCAGAGCAGCAATATCTCTGTTGGCAGAATAACCAATAAATGCTCTACAAATGTCAGTTTCCTCCTGGTTTTCTGCCCTTGTTGTTGGCAGGTCATTTGCAAAGACCTTTTAAGCCTTCACAGCTTCATGGGTTTTTTTTTTAAAGTGTTCAAATACCAAACTGGGAGAGTTTCGGAAGAGCTTGTATCTACATTTTCCATAAAATAAATAATGTTCTTTCCAGCAAGACAAACTCTCCCTGCATCCACTTTTCATTAAAAGTTGTAGGTTCCATTTATTTTTTCAGTTAGTATATTTGCCTTTTAAGTTGCTTAAATATTTTACTTAATTGTTGACTAAAAGTACGCAACGTTGGACAAAAAAAAACCTTCAAAGCTGATGTGGTCAATAACCCCATAAAGAATTAAAGTTGTATTAAATATATAGATTTACTATACAGCATTTTACTGCTTGCAAAATGTCCCATAATCTTTATCAATCTGCATATGTTTATCTTTTCCTTACCTCCAACCTTCATTCTGCCATACATCCTTGGGAGGTAAAAAACAAAACTCTAAACATCATCTCAACTTTCACATACTGTGGTTTGTAATTGATAGTTGGTGTTTTTGTATATGTGACTCCTGGCAACTGCCTGGACAAATCCCTACATGATTTCAGAAGTGGTTTGTCATTACCTCCTTCCTAGGACTGAGAGAAAGTGACTGGCTCAAGGTCACCAGTTGGCTTTCTGTCTAAGGCAGGACTAAAACTCATGGTCTCCTGGTTTCTAACGCAGTGCCTTAATTAATGCACTAAACTAGCTCTTTGAAAGATGGTCTCCATCAGATTAATTATTTCAGGAGGATGCATCCATTTCTACGAGCTGTTTTTTCTGTTATAGCATCATTACTCTAATGTGTGACATATGCTACATTACATGAAGAAAGTCAACTCTCATTTTACTGGGGAAGGTAGAAGGAAAGTGTAGCTTCTTGTGTGAGTGGGAGAAGTTGTCAATGCTGAGGATGATTCAGCTAACAAAACTTGAAGAAGAAAATAATATCTTACAATCACAAACACTTAACTGGGCTCACAGCAGCAGATCAACATGAATAATCTCACAATACTCTCTTGGATCTTCTCCTTGGGATCCTTAAATTTCCACTCTTCAAGGCCTATCACATTTGATATTAGATTGCAATTACGGAAGGTTTGGAACTGGCCATTAGCTTATCTGTTAAAATCATTCATAACTGTTCTGATTCAGAAATCAAATCTGAGATTTAAGCACAAAGTTCACTGGACAGATTTAAGCACAAAGTTCACTGGCTTTCTAATTGGGTCATGATTCTGAAATCAACTTCCTCCCTTCTAGAGCACTTCACATTGTTGGTAGGGGAAATTTATTCAATGAGAATTCTTATAACTTCTTGTTATCCTGCTAAGGATGAAATCCTGCTAAGAATAACAGTAGATTCAAGATTCAAGATTCAAACTTTTATTTTCAATGCACAACATGTGTGCAGTGAAATTGAATGAGCCTCCATTGGTACAACCACACAAAGCACAGAAACAAAGAATACATTCAAACACAGAATACATCTCCATACTTATAAACAAATCCCTAATCCCAGGAAATACTGGGGCTAGGCACACATTTCCACATACATATATACATACATACATATA
>JAEANM010010390.1:0-13912 GCA_017656035.1 Myanophis thanlyinensis
ATAAATAAATAAATAAATATGATCTGTGGCTATACACAGATGCTATATTTTTAGAAGAAAGCTGCCATTTCTCATATATACAACGTATATCATAGCCAAACCAACATGATCCACTTTTCTGTGATCAACAATTAGTTTAGCTGACCATGGGAATGTGGTGGATATTGTATACCTTAACTTCAGCAAAGCATTCAGTAAAGAGTCCAATGATATACTGGTACAGAAAAGGACAAAATGTGGGCTGGATTATACTATTAATTAGTATAGTAGACTGAACAATCATATCTATTATGTATATGTCAATTGCTCAACATCAAATTGGAAATGTTGATCAACATTCCATTTTAAGCCCTATGCTATTGAATAGATTTATAAATGACTTAGAAAAGAGAATTAAAAAACAATGTTTCTAATTTGCTCTCATCCATTCACAGAATATTTTTCCAACAGCCTTTTGCAAACTATAATTGGGCAGTGATGTTCTCTTTGGAAAATACTGGCATTTTCCTTTCAACCCTGCCAGACACACTATTACTGCTTGTTATTTTGAGATCTCATGAATGCTTATCATCACCAATGCAAAAGAGGCCTTAAGTTACATAGATGTTACACATATGCTAGGGTTCTTTGAATCCTCCTGGAGTATTACATGCCTTGCATTATGTATGCTTTTGGTTGATTGACCACTCCTGAGGAGGGTAAAATTATACTGAATTGCATCCCTTTCAACAAGTGCACCTGAATCTAAATAGTTGTTAGAGTCTAAACAGTTTGGAAGTTATTTTGTTAAATTTTTCCATCTAGTTTCCAGAAGTTCTTGTCTGAGCCATGGCATATTTCTATAAACCTGGGTTGTAAAGATCAGATTTTGATAGTGAATAGAATTCTTTTCTATAAATAAGACAGGAATTTTCATACTCAAATCTAATTATCATTCCATCATTTGAAACGCCTGGCTCTACTTTTCCCTTCAAATGAACTAATAATCTTAGAGGCTTATATATTGACTTATAAAGCACTACATGGCATGGGGCCAAGGAACCTATGGAACTGGCCCATCCCACCAGGTCAGGCAGGGAAGATATGTTGAATACCCATCAATTAAAGAATTCAATTGGCAGGGTCCAGGAAAAGAGCCTTCTCTGTTGTTATCCCTGTCCTGTGGAATATTCTCTCCCTGGAGATGAGGCAAGCCCTACATTCCTGGCCTTCCAAAAACAGCCTTGCATGAGGAACCCAAAGGAGCACCCAATCGTAGGATTGGTTGGTGTCATGAAAGCTTTTGTTAACTATTTTTAAACAGGTTTTAATTATTCTTGCCTCATTTTATAATTTAAAATCTAAAACTTTAATTTTAACGTTTTAATTTTTATATACTCTTTTTATATTTGATGTTTTATTGTACATTGCACAGAGTTCCTCTTTGAGGGAGATGGGCAGTTGAGAAACTCAGAAGTTCAAACTTTTACCACATATATATGTAGATTTGGCTCATTTTCCTCAATAAATCAATTAACAAAAATAATATTTTTGACTCGTTTAACTGAATTTTCTTTATCTAGTTTTAGGCCTTGGATGGACAACGATCACATTTGAGATCATATTTATGCAATTCAGTAGGATTCACAAATGTTTAAACATTGTTCTACATTGCTGATCCCCTTAATTCCTTCCAATATTATATTCTATGATTCTAGAAGTACTACTACATATTCTTCTCAGTTTATCAATATACTGAATAGAGATATATGAAAATAACAAGAACTTGAGAAAAGAGGTAACTAGTTGAGTGAATAGAAAATTGCTATTTGTAGATCAAAGTTACATATATATAACTTACCTTTTCTTTTGTTCTCTGTGCATCACTTACATAGGTGAATAATGAATTTATTTGTGGAGGACAGATATAAATTAAAGCAGAGGAGACAAGACAGAACATCATGATCAATGCCATTACCACAGGTTTAGATAACTATGGCATATGAAAATTTGATGACTGGTCCTGCACATATTAAAGTGTTAAAAAATGCTAGAGAAATCACCATTATTCTAGTATTCTGGTCCCTAATGGAAGATGATTTCAGTTCTGTTGTATTTAACAATCAATAAGCAAACCTTATGAACCTGTGAACAGTGTCTTGTGGTCAGAGCCATAGAAAGGATATAAAACTCTAAAGCTCATCTGATTTTCAAAAAATGTAAAGAAACTTTAAGCGGCATAATCAAGTTTCGAAGGAACACAGTACAATCAAAGTATGAACACAACTTAACGAGCAATTTAATGTTTGACTGAAGTCAAACACATGTATGTGTATAAGTGAGTAAAGTTATGATCATTAGCAAGTGATGATTGAGATAACAAAATTAATTAGCACCACATATGGAAGCAGTTGGTGTGAAGGAGGCTTTTTTAATGGAAAAACAAACAGAAATCTAAAAAGTAATTAGCCTAACATTAAAAAGGTGCCAAAATGGATATTGAAAGCACAGATTCCAAGTATGCATTGCTATTTCAAGGTGGATGAAAATTGGTACGTTCCATAGATAATTTTCTCAAACGTAAATATTTTTAAAATACAGTACATTAAAGAGGAGTGATATCCAGAAATCCCAATCAAATAACCTGGGACTGAGAAAGCTTTCAAAGTCTGGAATGTTTTGGTTTTTTTAAAAGGCACTCCAAACAAATAAAGCAAAGAATGCACAAAGCATAACTCAGGAAAAAAATCATTTTAAAGATATGCAGAACTTTCAGAAAGGTTTTCAATAAACCTGAACCACATTTGTTGGAGACATGATGTTTAAAGAATAATTCAGTGCTGCGAGTGCCAGAGGAAACCAACTAAGAAAGGATACCGACTCTTCTCTTGTCCTGGGATAAAAGGCCAGACATTTTTAAAGGAGAAAAGGATGAATGGTTTCAAATTTATACTGAATTATAATCAGAAAGAAAACTTTTACAAAATGATATATTGGTGGTACCTAATGCCTGTCAAAGATGTTTCTGTTGGAAATGTAATTGTAAAGAAGGTACTTTTTATCATCTTTGGGGACTTCTTTTATAACAAAACAAAGAAATATTGGGGCCAGATTCATGCTTTGATTCAGAAAAGCCTTAAAACAAATATAAAACCGAAACCAAGTTTTTATTCTGGGACTATTGGACAAGGATGTTGAAAAATCGGAACCTTTGTTATTATGTACTGTATGTTTATTGCAGTGAGCATTCTATATATGTAAAAGTAGAAAAATATGTCAATTCCTACAATGGAAGAACAGATGGAAAAAGTGGTGGAGCTAGCAAAGATGGAAAAATTAACTGTTTTAATTAAAGAAAAGAATGCATCTAGTTTTGTTTCTAGTTAAAAACCTCTGCTACACTTAGTGTTCCAAACAGAAAAAAAATAAATTTTGACTTTGTGTTTTGCTGATTAGTTTGTTGGTAGAGAAATTGATGGTATTCACTAAACGTGTAGAAGTAAAAAGCTGAGGTTGCAACTTTATTTTGTATTTTTCAGCACCCAAAAAAATTAAACGTACTTTTTTTTCCCATTCTCCTTTTATCCTAACTTCTTTCCCCCCTCTTTTTCCTCCCGATTGCCTATTATCTTTATTTTCATTTGTATAATATAAATTGTATATTTTTGAACAAAAATAAGTTCCTATGACCAATTGGAACAATGTTGGAAAGCCTTGCATGGACATGTCAGACTATGAATATGCAGTCTGCTCTACATATTTGCATAGGAAAACTACATTTATGATCAAGGAAAGTGGAAAGAAGATCTAGAAGATGACAGTCCTACTTACATATATTTGTTAGTATTATGGAAGGTTGCAGGAGGAAAAAATGGCCCTGCATTTTAAGCTTGAGAGGAAAACACAAGCTCAAAAATTAGAGTACAAAAATAAAAGTACAAAATTTAACAGGAGAAAACCAACGCTAAACTATGAAGTGAGAGAAACCAAGGTGAATAGAATTTAAATAATATTTTTGGTTTGACCTGAAGTCGCAAACCAAACTCACTGACCGCAGTCTATATTGTGTCACTGTAATTACCTAAGATCTAGGATTTGATATATGTATCTCACTTCAGAACTGTGAAATATTTCTTGAAGGAATGCATTATTTTATGGCACCTTTATTCAAAACTAGAAATCTGTTTCTTGAGACAGCAAGGAATTGCTGCCAGAAAATACCAATAGGAGAAAATGTATTAAATTATGTGGCATATGAGTGTTTTATATGAATGAACACTTAGAATCAAAGAGTTGGAAGAAGCCATTTCAGTGAAGGGATACCCATCACATTTGTGATTAATTGGTTCCACTGCTGAATCGTTTTAACTATTAGGACACCTTTTTAAACTTTTAACTTAAATTGCCTTTCTGTAACTTAAATCCCTTATTCCAGTGGTCCCCAACCTTTACAACTTGGCAGCCCAGCTAGTGGGGGAGAGGGGAACCGGGTGGTGCAAAGGGTGAGCTGGCTCAGCTCCACTCACAAGAGAGCAGAGAAGCCTTTGGGGTGCTGTTTTGTGCTCGTTCAGGCTTCTCTGTGCCAAAAACTTTTGCAAAGAGATGGAAGGTCTGAAGCAGTGTGAAATCGCTCCCCTGAAGCCTTTTGGTGATAAATAGCCTTTGGGGTGCAGTCTTATGCTCCCTTCAGACTCAATAAGGCTGCCCGACGCTTCAAAAGCGAATTGGATGCCTTATGCAAGTAACTTCAGCGAGTCCGCAAAACTGAGCAGGGCATGCTCATCCTACTGAGCCTCTGCTGTCACTGTTCTGTTTTTAAAGTATTGGGAGCAGGCAGATTGACTGCCCGGTCTGGGGGTGGGAGGGGGGAAAGGGGAATTGGGCTGCTGAACAGTGGTCCGGCACGTACATGCCGCTCCAATCACACAAAAGAGGAGCCTTTGGGGTGCCGCTTGTGTGAGTGGAGCTACTCACGCACATTGGTCCACCTCTCATGGCCCAGTTCCAAATAAACCATGGCCCAGTAGTGGACCGAGGCTTGCCCCCCCCCCCAGTATTATTCCATGTCCTGCATTCTGGAATGAGCATGAACATAATTTAACCTTCTATGTGACATTGTTTTCAAGTATTTAAAAATGGCTATCATACCCTCAACCACACCCCATACTCTCAATGACTAACTTAACCATCACCTTCAACCTCTCTTTATAGGACATTGCTTTTGATCATCATCCTTTCTCTAAACCTGTTCCAATGTCAGAATACTTTTCTAAGTATATTGTCCCTCAAAAAAGATACAGTAATCAAGGTGAGAGAGATCAAATTAGGATAAAATTGAATGGTTATTTCCTGTAATCTGGAAATTATATTTCCATTGGTGCAACTTGAAATTACATTGCCTGGCTTGTAGCTGCTATTTACTGGTGGTTTGTATTTACACACATATATATAAAACATAAAATATGTGATAGTGTGCCATGTTTTGTCAAATGCTTTGCTGAAATCAAGATAAATTATGATACTGCTAAGGTGACCCAATCAAAAAGTGAGATAAGATTAGTCTGGCAAGACTAATTTTGTTGATTTGTTCTTGACGAATCTATGCTAACATCTTGTAATGAAGTATTGTTTTCAACATGTTTACAGATCAGCAATTCCTTGGTCTTCTCCTTTACTTGGTACTAATATTAGCTTGGTGTTTAGTTTCCGAAACATTCCTTTTCTTCATTGAAAGGCAGGAATGTTTGCTTTTTTCCATTTACTTTACCAATTCACCAAATTTCCTAGTGGCATTCCATGACCATGTTTCTATTAGTCTCAATTTTCAATGCTGACCCTTTGTCCTAATCTTCAGAAATTTCTTGGTGCAACATTCTTCTTCGATGGAGAAGATCTGACCAAAATCAGAATTAAGTAGGCCCCGCCTATTACATATTTGAATGTTGATGCCTTTATTTGGAATCTGGTTTCTTCTAACAGGAATTGTTTGTAATTGCTTTTAATATCTCCTGTTATAGAACTCCCTCATTCCTGGAGCTTCATTTCCTATCATGTATTGTACTTGCCACTGCTCTGAGTTATTAAATTACTATACATTTTTTTAAAACTGGAGTATATGTTAGGCAATGCTCAGTTTTCAATTTCCTTCAAATCAAAAATTCGGAACTCCAGCATTACATGGTAACTTTCCCCCAATATTACTGTTACTTCCACCTGAACAAGGATTCCAAAATGACTAGACTCTAATCAAAGATATCTGATCTTGTGCCTGTTTGAAAGAAAATATTGCCAACAATAAAAAGCCAGGCATTTTCTGAAAAAATGTTAACTCAATGATTTCTCCCCTGATATCAATAACAGGTTGTCTTTGGGAAATATTATCTGCATTTTTCTCCTGGTTGGGAGAAAAAGAATAGAAAATAATGCTGTCTTGAATTGTTCCTCAATTTATTTTAATTGAAATGATCTCAGAAGTACTGCCGTTCTTTGAATAAGAATGATTATTTTTAATGTTCAGCACATCTACGCCTGACTTCCTTTTGCTTCTGTTCCTTTTGAATGTATTATCTCTTTTGGTTACTATATTCCAGTCATGGATATCAACTCATCAAGTCTCGGTTACACCTATTAAATTATATTTCACTTTATAGATCAGGAATGTAACTGCAAGAACATTATTTCTTATATATTAGTGCATTATATACAATGATGGCTATGACCTCTATAAGTCCATCTTTTTTGGAGTTTTCTTTCTTTCTGATTTTCTTTCAAATGATTTAAGAGGATTGATATATTTTTATCAGTTTGTATGAAGTACAGCCCACATGCCAGTTATTCTACCCTCTAAATAAAAGAGACTGTGGCTCTAAAAACCAAATCTCTCAATTCATGTAGCTAGACATTGACTTCTAAATCTTTATTCATTGTATCCTTTCTGGTTCTCTTTCATAGACCAGGATGAAAATACAAACTGATCTTCCAGTTTGAGCTTCCTTCTGAGATTTCCAAAGTTCTTAAAAATATGGTTATAGCCGCTTTTTTGAATATAATTTGTTCCCACATGTATTTGAAAAAAACAAACAATAATTATTGTGGCAACTATTCCATTGCAAGCTTTCCATTTTGCTGCTGCTGGATAGCATACTTCATGACTCATTGGTCAGCATATTTGCTTTAGTTTCTTTTAGAGATGAACTATTAAACTGCCATGAATCTTCTGTTTTTATAGTTTACAGCTGCATCTTCTCTGTCTTTCAGAAGGACTCATCATCCTGTCTCCTATTTTGCAGCATCTCTTTTTTATGCTTGAATGATCAAAGGTTTTTCATCAGCAAGGCCAGAAAACGAAACTGCAGCAATATCACCTGTTTCATGTTTCTTATTGATATCCTCACCCACTGCATTTGCTCTTTGTCTGCTGCTTATGGGGAATACTCTATTACCAGCTTTTGTTCTAAAGCCTCATTTATTTGAATCAACACATCATCTTTTTTCATTGGCTTTAAATGTTGGTGCTCCAATCAATTTGATTTCTTCTTCAAATGCTGCTGTTGTAATTATATGCCAGTGTTTTTAGATATGAATATAAATATGCTATTGACATCATAGGCCACAGCTGCAGATTTCTGTCCAGTTAGCTTTACATTTGCTCCACAGGATATACAAGTAGAAAAGCTTTTATTTTTTTCTTGACATTTCTTTACTTTTTTCTTGTTCCTTTCTTGGGCACTGTTCTTTTTTGTTTTATTCTCAGGCTCCAAATTTACACTGTTGACTTATATAGAAAAGGGATTGGTTAGATTTCTATTTTAGCTCCATATTAATTTTTCATGTTCATTTACTTTGTGAACTCATTATCAGGCTGCCATATAGATTCTACTAACTTTCATTAGCAAAAGGAAACATTCACTCTGTTACCCACAATGAGCAACTCTCAGGACTCCACCCCAATGCTCCTCAACAATTCAGGAGATCCCACAGCACACAAAGCATCCTGGTCACTATTCTCTTTTGTTGAACTATCCAGGGAAACTCCCGTCAGTCTTCCTATCAGCTCACTTAGATATATACTTGCCTGGTGTAATATGGGTCACTGATATGCAGAATACCATAGTCTGTGATTGAAATGAATGAGAATCTTATTTTTGGGATGGGACTACATCATAATAAAAAATATTGCTTACAACTCTGTTGATTTGCTGTGGGGAGCCCTCTTGAATTTTGAGGAGGCAAAAGAAGACTTCAAGCCCTGCAGGTAGAAAAATAAGATGACTCTGATGTGAAGACTGACCAAACTCTTTTGGCATCTGGAAACTAGAACCAGGACATACATAGGAATGCTGTGGTTGAAATGAAAAGCTCATCTTCTATCTTGTACTTCTTAGTTTCTTTACCCTATTCAACCCATCACTGTCAAAGAATGTGTATTAACCAAGGCTCCTCCATTAAAAGAAAGGTTTTCATTTTGAAATGTATCCTTTGAGAGAGATTTGATAGTTTGTGCTAAACATAAGGATAGAAAACTATTGATCTAGCCAAGGTCAACACAGCACAGCATGTTTATAATCCTTTGAAAAATAAATGCTTTCCATCTCAAAAGAAATCTCTTGAGAAATCACTGATAATGCGATATGCAAGCTTCATAGTTAGCACTAGAAAATTTCAAAGAAGCTGAGTTTTTTTCCCCCTAACATCCAGTATTTAGCTCTCTTTTTCAGCTGATGCTGAAAGTTTCTGAACAGAATTTCCTGGGGAAGTCTCAGCTATAACTGAAGCTAGCACTTTAGAAAAAAAAAATCTATGCCTTATACATTATTAAGGTTTCCAATATCTTGAATACTGGTATTGTAGGTGATGGTTTCTATGGCAGGAGCAGGTTGTTGCTTGACTTCCAATTAAATGGAATGAGCCATCTGAAATAGTTACTCTGAATATTTTTTTTCTTCTTTTGAAAAAAAAATAGGTATCCAATAATGCATTATCAAGAAAAGATGTAACAGTTCAGAAGCAAAAACGGAAGCAGATTTTAATGTGCTACCCATCCCTTTAGCACGTAGTGGACTTCAGTTTTTTGGCAGACAATGCCACAGAAACAGGAATATAATTCAGATTAATAATATGAAATGAGAGTAAGGAAGAAAATCCTGAAGTTATTAGGAAGATGAAAGATTTGAAGACACAGGGACAAAAATTTAAGCAAAACTGAGAAAGTTGCTTGTAGTACAGTGAAAGTCAATCAGACTATGAAAACAGATTACATCAAAATAATATAATTGCAGATTGGGTATCACATCTGAAAGTTGGAATATTTGCCAATAGCAATGTATGAAATATTCCTGAACAGACTTGTAAGATTGCGTGATCTGTGCCTGAACTATGTGTTTAGGAAATTCTGGTCTGTATATAGAAGGAAGCACATAAATTGAACTGCAGTTGTTCCTAACAAAAGCATATGTGGGAATATAAGAAACAGTAAAAAAAACGGACATTCGCAGCAGCAGTTGAGAGAAAGGGAAAGTATTGGAAAGTCTGGAGAACAAGTTGGCTAGTGCGATATGCTATGTTTATGAGTCTGTCCTTACTACAGTAAGGAGAAGCCTTGAAATTAAGGAACAAGTACACAGGCCAGTGTATCAATAAAACAAAGTGGTTGGAAAATTATGCATGAGCTGGTGGGATCCCACATGTGGGATATGTTGATCTGGGATTTTGGTGCGACTAAGTAGGGAAGGCAGCAAGGAATAATGCTGTGGTGATTCAGAGAAAGCAGAGAAGGAACTGCTAAAAAGATTGGGATGGACAGCCTGGTGGAATATGATATCCTGAGATATTAATGGGACCTGAGGGAATGCACAGTAGGAAAGAAGCTATAAAGACTATGGAGTGGGTTGGCCAATACGATATGCTGCATGGGAAGTTGCTGAAAGGGAGCCAAAAGAAAGGTATCATGAACCAGTCTTGCCATTCAGATCACTGTAACATTCTCCAAAATCCTTTTGAATTTTATTTCATCCAAAATGTGCTTGGTGTTGTTCCTATGAAAACAAAGCCAATTCAGGATTATTCAACAAAAACCTTTGGAGTACAATAATTTGTTCTGGA
Organism: Myanophis thanlyinensis; assembly: GCA_017656035.1. NCBI lineage: Eukaryota > Metazoa > Chordata > Lepidosauria > Squamata > Homalopsidae > Myanophis > Myanophis thanlyinensis. The sequence goes on from JAEANM010010390.1 coordinate 10,081, forward strand.
TTAAAACAAAACAAATTTCTGCTTTGTGCATATCCCTACTTTGGAATCTGAGACTGAAAATCATAGATTTGTGAGGCTACAATTTTGGTTTTCACTAGATGTGCAGTTTGAAGGCCTCCTATAAAACAAGTTGATATCCAAGTCACAATCATTATCATACTAAGGAAGGGCAACAGACAAGAGGCTGACCTTTTTAATTCCTATTTTGCATCTGTAGTTTTGCAAAAGAAAAGAGAACTCATCTAGACTGTCAGAAGCTGCATTAGGTGTTGGGATAAAAAGAGAAAGATCATAATAAAGAAAACTCTGAGTAATTTTGAATGTATTTAAAAGTCTGGAACTGGGTGGATTATATCCCAGGGTGTTGCATAAATATGTAATTTCAGAACTCTGATTATAATAATCTTTGAAAACTGTTAAAGAATGAAAACAAAGTTTGTTATGGAAGAAATGCCAGAAGATTGTAGAAGAGCAAATGTTGTCCCCATTTTCTTAAAAAGAAAGAAAACATTGATTCAGGAAACTACAGATCGGTTAAGTTGATATCAGTAAATGAGAAATTCTAGGAAAGATAATTAAACAGTGGCTTTGTAGGCACCCAGAGAGGAACAAAATGATTACCAGAAGCCAGCATGATATGACAACTAAGTCATATCAGACAAATTTTGATGAATTGTTTGATGAAGTGAATACTTTAGTAGACCAGGAAAATACTGTGAATATAGTGTACTTAGCTTCCAGAATGGTATTTGATAATGTTGACTATACCCTTTTCTTTGATAAAATGGAATAATGTGGGATGGATAATCCCACTAGCAGAAGAATTTGTAGCTGACTGAACCAACATAGAGAAGTTAGTAACCTGCGGAAAATCTTGACTATTTAGATGAGGAACTGCACTAAAATGCAGATGATGAAAAGGTGGGGATTGCTAACACATTAGAAAACAAACTCAGTGTTTCAAAGGATCTTGGTAGTTTTGAATATTTGGCCATAGCCAACAAAACACAGTTCAATGTTGAGAAATGTAAATTCTAGGAAAAACAGGTACAAGACAGGCAACAATGGCTTAGTAATAATACTTAGGAGATGGATCAGGTAGGTCTAGCACTTAAGCCAGTAGCGTGATGTTGCTGCTGCCAAAACAGCTAATTCACTCTTGGGCAATATTAATAGAACTATAGAGTCAAGATCACGAGAAGTGATAATTCTGCTCCATGCTGCATCTGTCAAGACTGTACTTGGGATATGGGATACTGATTGCCTTAATACAAAGATTATGAGGACCCAGAAAGAACATAAAGAATGACAAAGATGAGAAGGGGCTTGGAAACTAAACCTAATGAAGAATACTTAAATGAACAGGTTATGTTTAGATTTAAGAAGAAAACACTTCAAATACTTAAAGGGCCATTCTAGAGAATCTAGGAGCCATGGCTCCTGAAGGTGGGACAAGAACTAATGCATGGATGCTTTACAGAGGAGATCCAAACTCTAAATTAATATATTCTTTACTTAGAGTGACTTAGCAGCACTATTTAGATTTTTGTGGGTACTCTGTCACTGGAGATTTTCAAGCAAGGCTTGGAGTTGTGTTGCATAGTATGAGGATTCCTATTCTAAATATAGGATTGGATCTTTTCAGTCCTATGATTCTATGCAGCTTCTCTCTTATAAGTATCCTACATAAATCAAAGTCTCCATAAATAACTTTACTGCAATTGTTTTCTGTAATGCAGAAATATTGTGTGATATACAGAGATCATAAAGAAGAATGGTTTATCTTCCATTTTTTTCCAGAGACAGAATGTATTCTAAATTTAAATCCATTATTTAGTCTTAACAAAAATAAAAATTAAAAAGACAGGATCATTTTTCCTTTTTAAGATTAGAGCTTGAAAGGAGAAAGTACAATTCACAATCTGAATTTATTGTACAATTGAACCAAAATTCAGAACAGCTTGCGAGTGGGACACACAAAATAGAGAATGGGATTAAAAAAAGTCTCACTCAAATGGGAAGTTTTGCAATTGGTGGTATATTCTATACCAAGGGTGTCAAACTCACAGTGTCACGTGGTCACATGATGTATTGCGACTTTTTTCCGTTCACTAAAATGGGGATGGGTGTAACCAACGCATGACGCATCGGCCCATGGGCCGCGAGTTTGACACCCCGGTTCTATACATAGTTCTTGATTTACAATCATTTGTTTAGTAACTATTTAAAGTTATATTAGTGATGAAAAAAGTGACTTTGTACTTATGACCACCCCTTTGCACCTATGACCGTCATAGCATCCCCATGGTCAAAATAATATGGGTACTTGGCAACCAGCATTTATTTATGATGGTTGCAGTATCCCTAGGTCATTGAAATACACTTAATACTTTGGGTACAAAATGTTTATTATTTCTACTCTGTAAATGAACATTTAAATAAGAAATAAACATTATAAGAACTGAACAGACATTTCACCTGTTTGAAGTTGCCATTTTTTCGCTGTTCCCAGTCCATCATGTCATGAAAAATGGGGATCATAATGTTGCGGACCTCTAGCTGTGGTACAAGTGTAACACCCAGAAAAGGACCAATCATTCCAGGAATAAAGTGAATTTTATGTTCCCCTGAACAACAACAACAAAACCAAGCAGTTATTTAATACCATTTCCTCTGCATTTCATTTACCACTCTTTTTTGTTTATCTTCCCTGCTAATTGAAAATATTCTACAACTGAAGATAAGGAATGAAGTCAAATATGAATCAATCTATATGCTTACCATAAAAAAATAATCCAAAAAGGAATAGAATAAGTTATGCCTGGAAATGGGTATGGGTAACTATCATCTAGTGATAGTGTACAATTCCAAAGTACAAACGATTCTCCTGTTTTATAAAAATGATTTCTAGTAAAGTTGTGCCAATGTGTGTTACATTCCAGTTCCTATGGTTCTCTGATAATAGCGGATGAAAGACTGCCAGCACTATGATATTATTAGATTAAATTTAAATCTTAAATTGAGTAAATTTCAGTTTACTCAAAAATTAACTTACCCAGATTCTGCCACATGCTAAAAAGCTCATATGCCATCATCACACGCATATCACCATATCTGGAAATTAAACAGAGATCCAAAGGGAAAAAAAATGGAATATTGGTATTTTTAAAGTAAAACAAGATTTGTCAGCATTACTATTAGACTACATCTTATAAAAACAGAACTAGAGGAAAAAACAACTGCCTTACTTTCAAAACAAACCTCTGAGAATTAAAATTAAGTTAATATATTCTTACTTATCCAGAATCTTTTTCTGCTTAGCTGGAGTGAATGTTTCTAGCTGCAGGCTGGGTTGGTTGATAAATAAAACTGACAAGCTGAAATATGAGTTCCAGGCCTAGAAAACAGAAAAACAATGAAGCAACTACTGTAACTGAAAATGCATATATAAATTTACTTTTTTAGTATATCTTTAATAAATGTCAATTGATTATTCTAAAAACACCAAAGATGATAATGACAATGTATTTATTATAATGATATATTTATATTCTGCATATCAGTTCAGAAAACACCTAAGCCAAATGATTATAACAAATAAATACAAGTCATTACATAATGATAGCAGTTTCATGGTCCATTCTGTATATAAGTACTATACATATGATATGGACATTTCTTTCACACACATCAATAAACAATACATAGCAGATCTACTTCATAATATAATTCTATAACTGAATTTTGAAAGTGAATTATAGAATTATCATAATAAAAATTCTATAAATTCAAAAACAAAAGGCAAAGAATACAGCTATCTGCCTGGGGGGGG
>JAEANM010010391.1:0-15821 GCA_017656035.1 Myanophis thanlyinensis
TTCAACTCCCAGAATTCCTGAGCCAGCCATGCTGGCTCAGGAATTCTGGGAGTTGAAGTCCATGAGTCATGAAACAGTCAAGGTTCCCGACCCCTGGTTCAAAGGGTCATGCGGACTACTGATGGCCCATTTTCTTTCCCAAATTGCAAAAGGTGGAGGGCCAGGGAGAGCACTGACTAAGGCAATATGTAAATGTTTCTTACCTATTCCCCTGGTGGTCACGATGATTCACTCTAGGCAAGTGACAGTTGACAAGCTTGCTTGAAAGAGAGCTCTGACATTCTCCAGGACAGAGAGTGAAAGGTTGCCCATTGAGTCAGAAGCAAAAAAAGGAAAGTCAGGATAGTGCTGAGCCCAGAGATGTCCCTTTGATAAAAACTTCAGCACTACAGCTTATGAGTTAAACCTGAAGTCCTTGAGTCCTTCCCTGCAATCTTTGTTTTTCATCTTGGTTCCAGCCTAGCCAAGTCAAGAGGAAGAATGTGTTCCAGTCAACTTAAATTGGAACAGTTTCACAAAGATTTTTTTTTAACAAAAGTTGGCTGCTGGGTTATAAACATAGGGCAGAGGGTTAATGACAAAACTGGAACTTGCCTGAACTTGGAAGATGACTGATATCGTTCATGGGCCAGAAAAAGACAACTGCTGGGAAACAAGCTACCAGTAAGGGACCACATAGGTGGAAGGCTCAGCCAGTATTCTTAGGCTGGCAACTCTGGTTCTCTAGATGTGGCTGAAATATAGTTCCCACAGCCTCATCAGACATGGAGTAATCATGAAGCATGTTGGGAAATGCAGTTTCCTGCTTTCTGCAGGGCCACATTCTCCCCACTACTGCTAGAAAATAAGCCAGGCTGTATCCTTCGTGGCAGCCATTCTCAAGTGCATCCATCTTTCAGATTGGACTGCAACTCCCAGCCTCTTAACCTTTGTCCATGTTGTGAGAGTGGACTTTTAATAACTCAGGGAGGCAAAAGGTTGAAGAATATTGCCCAAAGGTTATCAGGCATTGGAGAACTCTTACGTGTGTACCAACCTCCGTGGCCTTTCTAGGAGACCTTCTGATCCCTTCCCATTCAGGATGGGCCAGAGCAGTTTAAAATAAAAGCACAAGTAGGCCACAGCATCTGAGTAGGTGGTGGATTTTCTTTTCTTTTTTTCTGTTGTTGTATCCAGGCACTACTGGCTGGTTTGTGCAGTAAGGCAGAAGCCCTAGGTATGTCTCGGTCCCTCTTCCATGGATCAGGCAGGATTTGGGGGGTTAATAGTGACTAGGTTCTTATAATGGCAAGGTCTCCCATAAAGAAAGTGTCCTCCCTCTCATAACCAGGGTGCACTCCCCTCCCAAGACAATCCCTGCTCCAACCCTGAATGTGTGCATTTAAAAACAACAAAATTAGGGCTTCCTGCTTGGGAAGAAAACTCTTTGCATCTAAATTGGCAAACCGAATCCGCGGATTGATTAACAAAGCAATCCTTTGCCCTCAAAGGCAGACTGATGATTATCAATTTAATTTTACTCTTCCTTATTACATTTGCAACTTGGCTCCGATGCAGTGACCTGCGGGCTCCCACGGCAAACAGATACTCCTTCTCTCTTCCAAGAGCTGCTGGCTGTGAACGCCAAAGGAATCTGCTGCAGCCGCGACTCCTTTGTGTGGCCTGCCTTCTGACGCAAGCAGCACGTCTATCGGAGCCCAGCTGCAACGTCCAGAGCCTGGGCTGTGAGGTCCCGGTGGTGCTGTTTGCTGCCTTCGCGTTGGGAGGAGGGCAGTGAGCTCATGCGGCAAAAATGTCCCCTTCCATTTGGGGAACTGCTCCAGGGATGAGAATGAATACATTTGTTTCTGAAAGCAGAATTATCTATGCCCAGTTGCAACACCCTGACCGTGTTTCCAATTAATCTACCAAATCTATCCTCCTTCCTCCTCCTCCTCCTCCCACCTCCTCCTCCTCCAGAAACCATTTTGTTTTATAGCATGGAGAGGTGCTGGCATGGGATCAGCTTTGGAATGCACGCAAGCTTGGCAGGAGTGGGTCGAAACGGCCTCGACATGTTGGATCTGCACAGCCTCGTGAGGGTTTTAGCAGGATGTGCGTCATCACAGCGCCCTTTGGCAAGCAGCATGGCAGGGTGGGCAGCACTGAGGCCCGCATGTGCCAACAGCAACGCTTGGCATCCTCCACCTGCCAGCCCCGGGAAAGACTGAGGCCATAGACTTTTGATGCAAAGTATCCCAGGAAGATTCCAGGGAAGAGAAATGTGTCCTTTTTTTTTTTTTTAATATCTCCTCTTCAAAATACTTGGCTGAGCTGCTTTGGGAGTGGGGTTGGGGTTGCTGCAAACATTTCTTCCACTTTAGGTTTTAAATTTATTTTACTGGCAGAGTTTTGGAGTTCTGTGGCCTTAACATCTGTATGTAGATGCTTGGAATCCTATGTTCCCAAAACTAGAGTTTGGGTTAAGGAGTTTGTTCACTCTTTTGCAACACACAGTGTAACTTTGCAGCATTCTGATTCTTTGAGCCGGTCACGCTGTTCTGTCCCCTCCAAGAGCAACCAACTGGGGCAGAGCTAGAGCAGAGAATGAATGTATGATGGTATGGGGTAATGCCAGGGCACCGAAAAGAGGCACTTAGAATTTTGGAAGCTGCATTCTTCTTAATTCAGTGCATTGGGAATCCAGAAATGTAGAGGGCATAGAATACTCAAGTAGGATTGATGAATGTCAGAATGCTATGAGGATAAATTGGGAGAGAGTGATATTTGACGTGTGTATGCATATAATGGTTGTCTGTGGGTGTGTACCGAAGAAGTTATACTCGTGTTGAATCCATCAGAAAAAGAATGTTCTCTGGGCTGCATAGCCCACCTGTGGATATACAGTGATTTATTATGGTCTGTTATTTTGCAGAGGCTGTTCTATTTATGCATCTGGTTTTCGTTTCAAGTGTTATCTGTTTAAGAGTTGGTTTAGTTTCATTTAATCATTTTAAAATGCATAACAAAGTAAAGTGCATTTTTTTCAAGCAAATATATTTATAAATGCATATTAAGAGAAAAGGTAGATTTGAAAAGACATATTTAAATATGATTTGGGAGGCTTGGTTTTTTTTTTTTAAATACAAATTATGAATGAGGACATTGGGAGCAGATACAATTGGGCATGGAGTGTAATCTGGTAGCCAGGTTGAACAAGGCTATGATAAAATTTCTAAGCTACTATGCAGTAGTTAAGGACTCTTATAAATGACATATCTTGCTACCTTTATTGCTATTTAGCTCCATCTCATATTCCTTTCATTATTTATCTAGCTATATGGAACAACTGAAAAGACTGAACAAGAGTCACAGAGGGCCTCCGAGAAATGTGTCTGTTCAGACATGGGATAAGGCCTTTTTGTTGCATTGTGAAGTGCCCTTCCAAATGTTATGCACACATACATACATGCACAGTGATTAGAGCCTAGTTACCTTTACCAACTGTTTCATCTCTACTTTTCTTCTCCTGGGTTTATTTATTTTATGGAGTTGCAGGTCTGCCCAACTCAATCTGTGTGACTCTGGGTAGCATTCAACAAAAACACAGCTAAAGAATTTCACCTGATGAGACCTAGAAGATGCCTTTTGTCTGTGGCTCCTGCCCTCTGGAACATCGTCCTTTCACCCCACATGCTCCATCCTAAATTAGACTTCCAGATAGCTTTTAAACATGGTTCTTCCAACAACTTTTCCCAAAACATGGGGCGCCTGCAAGGCATGGGGGAATTCTCCCACAACTTGGTTTCGTTTATTAAAGTGTATATTTAATTGTTTTAATAGCTGTTAAATTGTTTTAATTGTTATTGGTTATACGCTGCCCAAAATCATGTTCAGTGAAATGAGTGGCTATATATATTTCCTAAATAAATAAACAGGCCATAAACTGGGAAAAAATAGCCATATAACATTAAACCACGATCACCACCAGAGATTTAAAATATAAAGTAGTGACCGAACATGATAATTAAAGAACCAAATGGGTACTCCACTCAGCTGGATCCAAATGGTTAATTACATGTTTCACATTTATTAAAGAAGTGGAATTGAAATTGCTGCTCATTTCCAATGAAATAGAGGATTTTACTTTTGTGTTTACGTTCTTAAATGTAAAAGATCCTTTGTTTTTAAATCAAGCTGTGTTAACAATTACCGTATCTAAGATACTATAGTATCAGAAACACACACACACCAGTTTAAATGCGCTGCTGGCAACTCATGAACAGGTGGCCATGTTCGACCCAAAACATTACTCTCTGTGTCAACCCATAAATTGTCCCCACCCTGCCCCTTGCTTCCTGTGCGCTATATTGAGCCAAGGGGAGAACTCAGAACCTTGCATGTATTTCTGAATCTGAAGCTGCTCAACCAAAGTTCCCATTCAGCTTTCCTTTCCCATTGCCCAGTATGGCTGTCATTACATTTGAAATGATTTTGTCTGGGTTATAGAAAACTAGGGATGCAAATCGAATTGCACACATACTTCCTTTCCCTTGGTCCCTTGATTTTGTCACATGCACAGCTGTTTCAGGAAGAGAGGGAGAGAGGGAGAAAAGCCCCAAATTTGCAAGTAAAGACTTAGTTCAGCTGGACTCCTGACAGCTAAACAAGCCAGCAAGCCGAGGACCCGTTCACTGGGGAAGGGAATTCGTACCTCGATGCCAAATAAAACCTCCCCATGCTGCCTCCCTCCCTTGCAGCTGCAGGATGCTTGCAGGCCTGCCTTCTCTTTTGTGGAAGGGGTGGGGGGACTTCCCTAACTCTTGCTCTCCAAGGAACTGATCTCCAACTTAAAACAAAGTTCATAAAAAGCTCAGGGGGAAGAGCAGGCTGGCTTTAATTTCAAGAAACCCATGTTGTTTTCTTGTGCGCTCTCTTTTATTTATTTATTTTTCCCCTCTGCCTGTGGAAGTGCGGCTGTTCCTCCAGGGTGAATGGTTGTGAAAGCCAGCTTAGGGTCTTTGGCCTAAATCTGGACATTTGGTCCATCTCTGGTGTTGTTTTTTGTGCAAACAAAGATTGAAATTAGATCTGGAGTAGCATTGGGAGGAGCATTCCTGCTGGGTGGAGAGCGCTCTCCCAGCGCCAGAGCAAATTCAAAGGATCTCATGGAAAACGATGTCATCTGGCATCCTTCCTCCCAAGCAAGCACTGGGCCTCACCCTTGCTTTGCATCACAGAGAAAATGGAAGAGGACAAGGGGAGGCTGCCTTGATAGGGGCAGATAGATCATCAATGGCTTGCCAGATGGGGGTCCCTTTGGGCTCGTAGGCAGGCCTAGCATCAGAATCTGCCTTTGCACACCTGCCCAACAAGCAAGCCCCTCAATTGGATCTGATGTGTTCTGTGATCTCCTTTGCAGCAGAGACATGCTATCATGACTGCTATCATGGAGTTCAATCATGCAAATCTCAAAACTCTGCTCCCTAAATTTCATCAAAATGTGGACTTTGCAACCAGAGGGGAAAACCCGCTGGATATTGTTTATACAAACATCCTGGGTGCATATCAGGTGAAGCCCTGCCCCCACTTTGGCTACTCAGACCACATCTCTGTTATACTAATTCCAGCACACAGACCACTCATCAGGCATTCAAGACCAGTTCGGAAGCAGGTGAGGACCTGGCCAGCAGGAGCCATCTCTGCTCTTCAGGACTGCTTTGAATGCACTGACTGGGACATGTTCAGGGAGTCTGCAACCAACTCCTCCATTGACTTGGAGGAGTACACATCGTCAGTGACTGGCTACATCAGCAAGTGCATTGATGATGTCACAGTCTCTAAGAAAATCATCTCACACCCCAAGCAGAAACCGTGGATAACTTAGAGAGGTGCGTGCTCTACTGAAAACCCAAGATTCTGCATTCAGGGCAGGTGATAAAGCAGCCCTAAGAACAGTGAGAGCCAATCTGTCCCAGGCCATCAGAGAAGTAAAGCATGCATATGGCCAGAGCATCCACCAACACTTTACGAACAGCGGCAACACACGGCGTATGTGACAGGGCATCCAAGCCATCACTAATTACAGAACATCACCACCTGCCTGTGAGAGTGATGGCTCACTTCCAAATGTGTTAAACAGCTTCTACGCCCATTTCGAAGCACAGAACAATGTGACAGCAAGGAAGACCACACCTCCTACCAATAACCAGATACTTTATCTCTCCACTACTGACGTGAGGAAAGCTCTAAGCAGAGTCAATCCATGGAAAGCTGCGGGACCAGACAATATTCCTGGAAGAGTGCTCAGAACATGTGCAGACCAACTGGCAAATGTTCTCACCAATATCTTCAACATCTCTCTGAGCATACTGTTGTCCCAAAGTGCTTCAAGACAACGACCATCGTCGACCATCGTGGCAAAGAAACCATCAGTGTCCTGCCTCAATGACTACCGTCCCATTGCACTTACTCCCATCATCATGAAGTGCTTTGAGAGGCTCATAAATAAATAAAGACCCTGCTGCCTGTAACATTGGATCCACTGCAGTTTGCATACTGCTCGAATCGCTCCACCGATGACGCCATCTCCACTACACTCCATCTATCCCTCACTCACCTAGAAAACAAGGACTCATATATATGAATGCTGTTCATGGACTTTAGTTCAGCATTCAACACTATCATTCCCCAGCACCTGATAGGGAAGCTGACCCTGTTGGGCCTGAATACCTCACTCTGTAACTGGATCCTGGACGTTTTGACTGGAAGACCTCAGACAATCCAGATCATGAACAGCACTTCTAACACCATCATACTGAGCACTGGAGCCCCTCAGGGCTGTGTGCTCAGTCCCCTGCTGTTCACCTTGCTGATGCATAACTGTGTAGCAATGCACAGTTTGAATCACATCATTAAGTTCACTGATGACACAACTGTGGTGGGTCTTATCAGCAAGAACAATGAGACAGCATACAGAGAGGAGATGGAGAAGTAAACGAATTGGTGTAAAGCCAACAACCTGTCTCTGAATGTAGACAAAACAAAAGAGATGATTGTTGACTTCAGGAGGACACAATATAACTGCTCCCCGCTGAACATTGATGGCTCCTCCATGGAGCTTATAGAGAGCACCAAATTCCTTGGTGTTCACTTGGTGGAGAATCTCACCTGGTCCCTCAACACCAGTTCCATAACAAGGGAAGCCCAGCAGCATCTTTACTTTCTGAGGAGGGCACAGCTTCCACCACACATCCTCACAACCTTCTACAGAGGGACTATCAAGAGCACCCTGAGAAGCTGCATCACCACCTGGTTTGGGAATTGCACCGTTTCGGATCACAAGACCCTACAGCGAATACTGAGGACAGCAGAGAAGATCATCGGGGTTGCTCTTCCCTCTGTCATGGACATTTACACTACACACTGCATCCGTAAAGCCAGAAACATTGTGGCTGACCACACATACCCCTCATACATGCTCTTTACTCTCCTGCCATCTGGAAAGAGGTACAGAAGCATTCGGGCCCGAAAAACAGACTGTGTAATAGTTTCTTTCCACAAGCCATCAGACTGCTCAACACAAAAAAACTGGAACCATAAATACTTGTGTATTTAGCTTTTTTTTCTAAGTTCTTAGTTTTAGAGCTATGTGTAGTTCTGTGTCCTGCTCTTTTTCTTTTTTTTTATCTATGTTGTCTGATGTAGCACCTTGGTCCTGGGGAAACGTTATTTCATTTCACTGTGTACTGTACTGTATATTGTCGAAATGACAAAAAACCTATTTGACTACTGACTTGCAGGCAGCAGCATTCTACAGTCTCAGACTATTTTTTTTCACAAAACACTGTTCCAGGGTCTCAGCAGGGGAAGGATGATTGACCTTGTCTGGGCTAGGAAACTTAGTGAGATTGTGCCTGGTTAATTCTTGGAAGGGAGACAGTTAGGATACGCAGATGAGAAGCAGGGGAAAAAAAAGTCCAGAAAAAGACAGTGTTTATACCAGGGGTGTCAAACTGGCAGCCTGCAAGCTGTATGTGTCCCACGCCAGCCACTCCCACCCCAGCTCTGCAAGGAAGAAAAAATGTCACGATATGTCACGGCAACATGACGTTGCAAGTTTGTCAGCCGTGGTCTATACTGTCACCACAAACACTATATAGCTGTAACCGTGTGGTCATTTGCAATCAAGAGTGACTCAAAGACATCACTGTCTTTATTCTTTTGGTGCAATATGGTAAACTTGGGAAGAGTGATTTGCTTATAACTATCCAGTTTTCTTAATAAGCTAAGAAGGTTGCTAAGATTCCAGATTTAAGTCGGCAGCTCTAACCACATGCATGGATGATAGGCTCCAAGTGGAAATAATCGTTGTGTTTGTGTGCATGCAAAAAATGATGTTAAGCTTTTTGTAGAGAGTTGATTTTTTTTTTCAATTCTATGTCCCTTGAAAATGGGAGGATTCACTAGCAACTCTCTTGATAATAATACATTATGAGAGTCACACCCCATTTTTTTCTTCTATTAAATTATCATTATCCTATTTCTGCTTGAGAAGAGACAGGATGTCTCCATCAGAATAGAGAATCATGGTAGCCACTTTCATTTTGTCAAACTCTTCCCCAACTAGAGTCCATTTAGTCCTACAATCTCTTTTAATTTCTAACTAGAAAGAGAAGGCTGAGCCTTTTCCTCTGGAAACTGGATTTACTTGGTCAGTTTTCCAATTGGACTGGATCCTTTTGGACTGATACCGTATATGTATGAAATGCACGTATGGGTGTGCATGCTCTATTACACACAACCATATCCTTCCTCCCTTGTATATCAGTGGAGGCAAAGTTGTTGTGAATTACATGAAAATAATAGGTGACAAGGAATGAGATGGGGATATCTAATAGTGAAAAACCTAACTTGCAAAATGTTTTTGGGAAGAGAAGATGCAAGTTTTGCACAAGAAAGCTCAGTGGCAACCAACCATCTCTCCTGGTTTGGATTAGAGGCCACATTTATCGAAATTTAAATATATAATATATTTGTAGTAAATATGGCAGTAGTAAATATATAGCAGGCAAAGGATATATCTTACCTTCTGCTTGTGAGTCCACTGTGAGATACAAACTACTGGACTAAAATTGGCCTTGGCAGGATCCAACAGGGCTATATTTACAGAGCTATCTGTATTTCGATGTTGCTTTGGCCAACTCAGGGAATTTTGCCATTTTGATATTTTGACATCAGGGATCTTTTCTCATTGCTCATTGTGACTCCCTCTGAAGAGAACATTTTGGCCCAGTTGGCAAGGAATGGTAGCCATTGGCCTCAGATTGCAAAGCACAGATGGTGTCAGTCTTCTCAAAACAAGTGGTTTGGGGGTGGGGGGGTGTCAATTCTGTTGATTGAATGTTGCAATCATTTTACTCTTTGGCAAAGACTTTAGTGAGTTTTTTTTTATATTATGATTATTAACACTGTTTTCTGCGTGCTGAAGAACTGAATCCAAGAACAAGTTGAAGGGGAGGTGACTGAACTCTCTGTAACATATTTTATTCCAGAGGCCATCATCTGTGGATTTGTCGATTTCTGAACTCTTGCCGATTCTAGATCCTTTTTGAAAAGGGTCTCATTGGTTCTATAAAACAGAAGCATGGAATCTCTTTCCCCAAATGATTTACACAGCAGGATGATCAGCATCTTCAGCTCTAGGTATAATCTGGCTCAGAGGGTAGGGGCATTGAAATAAGAAAGCTTTGTCATCACCATAAATAATGGGTGATTATTTGCTGATTTATTGCAAAGCCCAATACTACCCCTCCTGTATTTGCAATCTCAGAAGAGCTGGGTTTTTTTATTTGGTCCCAGAGGGAGAAGACAACATTTAGCTTGATGTACGTGAGTATATTGCATCATGCTACTGATGCAAGGAGTCAGTCTTAAGGGGCTGTGTAAATCTGTTTTACTCCGGAAGCCACACATTGATCATTTCATCGGCACCCGGTCACTCCGGGGAGAGAGTTTAGTATTATATAGGCAATCTTGGTTACCATGAGAGGTCCCTTCCCCAAGGAAAAGATGGGTTAACAGCTTAATTATTTTTTATTTTCACCATTATCTATCCAATAGCTATAAAGTTTTTTTTTTAAAGTTACAATTAAGTTACAATTTTTAAAAAAATAAAATGATGGAAAGGGCAACGTGCAGTTAGGAAATAGATACCATTTTATTTTTTAAGAAAAATTCCAGTCTATATCAGGCATTGAAAAACCAAAGTGAATAGAAAATTATGGAATTGCCCTGAAGAAAAGAGGCAAAAAGACATTAACTGATTGATGCACCAGGCACGAGCTATTGGAGAAGGTGTTTCATAAACTTTTGCCCATATCTAAAAACCCTCTTCTATGTAACTGCTCACCTTCCTTAACCTGGAAGAGCAAGACTGCTAAAGAGATGTTTCTTGAGATCCTAGTTTGTCCTAAACCATGGATAGTGGAGATATTCGTTAGAATGCCAGCAAGTGAATATATTGATCTCATTGGGGTGGCCGTGCAGATAAAGGGACTATATACAGTAGTGGGTTCCAAACCTTTGTATGAAGTGAAAAAGAGATCCCTGGAACTCATCAGAATTTAGGTAGAGGATTGGGTTTGGATCTCACACATGGAGTGTCAGGATTAAAAATCAGCAAAGAAATCCATGCTCCCATAATAAAGGTGTGTGACCAGGATGATTTGCAGCTCAGCTGCGTCTGCACCTCATTTAGACCAAGTCCATTTTGAGTCACTGATCAAGCAACCTTGTATTGCTTTTCCAGATCCTTTCTTCCAGGTCCAGGGAAGCTGTAACTTAATCCACCCCACCTCCTCCGTCTTCATTTACAGGCCTGACCACAATTATCTAGTAATCTCCGTTTCACCTTCTGTCCACCCGCTGCTTTAAAAAGTTTGTTTTGGGCTGTTTTGGTGTAATCCTGCCAATTTTTATTATTCACATGTAATGTTGATCTACAGGGCTGATTCTTACTCTTTGGAAGGCACAGCCAAGACACATACACCAAGCAGTCTCCCTCCTCCCCCTCCTCCCCCTGCTTTTCACGAGGCCCCATTGACGTTGGAGAACTGCTGGCGTCACTAGCTCTGCCCCGAAATGGCATCTCCCCAAGGAGGCCTCCAGCCAAGGACTTTGTTAAGGAAACCTCCCAGAGCTTCAAAAGAGGAAACAGTAGAAGCTGAGGAAGGGGGTGGCCTGGTGGGAGAGTTGGTTGGGGGGGGAGGGGGAGGGGGGGAGAGAAGGAATCCGGCTTCAGTATTTTCTGATCTATCCAGAGATCAGTGTTCATTAACAAGAAAAATTATCCCATTGCCTGTCGAGTTCCTTATTTGTTGCAAAAGGAGGCAACTAAAAATACCAGCTAGGCTCAGAACTGGCTCTGTTTATCAAATAGCTCCTCTGTAGATAGATAGAGATAAATACAATAAATAGTAACTCTGGTGGGGGGTTTTGTGTTGTTGTTGTTGCTGTTTTGGAATATTTGTACTTTCTACAGGAAACCATAATCCTGAATGGGTAGGGTGGGGATAAAATTGCTCAATTTTCCTCCCTTTCTCTCCCCCCACCTTGCAAAAAAGAAGAGAGGCTAGTTGGAGATGTTGACCCCACATTCTCCATCTTGGGTAGATAGAGAATCCAGGATTGGGTATTCCTTCTGCTCTCGCTGATAGGCTGAGTTCCCTCTGATGGAAAGTTATTCTCTTTGAGAAGACCCAAAAGAAAACAGAGAAGGATCTCAAAACACAATGAAAAGTAAACTTTATGCCAGCGTTATAATATTTTTCCAGATTGGGTGCAGAACCTGTTAGAGGTGAAGCTCGAAGCTGTTACATAAATGTTTAAATGCCAATCTAGTTTTTGGTCCCTATCCAGATTATATTTCCAAGAGTCCAGAGGTGGCATGGTCCAGTATAATTTGGACTAGATTCTGGAAGGTAGTCTCAGCAAGACTACAGGTTAGAGAATGTGGTAGGCATGAAACACTTCTTTTTAAATTCCAGAACTGTTCAGGGAGTCCTCAACTTACAACAGTTCATTTAGTGACCGTTCAAAGTTACAATGGCACTGAAAAAAGTGACATACTGTTTTTCACCCAACGTTGCAGCATCAGACTTCAAATGCTTGGCGGTTGCAGTGTCCCGAGGTCACCTTTTGTGACCTTCTTACCAACTTAACAATGGCAGTGATTCACTTAACAACTGTGACAAGAAAGGTTGGGAAATAGGGCAAAACTGCCTTAATAAATATCTCACTTTAACAACAGAAACTTGCGGCTCAATTGTGGTCTAACTATATACCTATAGTTATCCCTTTTCATTGCCATTTTAAATCATATTGATTTGCCATCGTCAAAGTACATTTTCCCCATCATTATCTGCACAATATGCATTCTTTCGGATCCAATTTGGAAAGGGAAAAGAATGGCCTATTGAACTTCGCATGCTGCATGGTGGGTTTTGTTTGGTTTGCATTGACTGTGACAGGCCTCTGGCTAAATTGTGCTTAAATTGTATGCCTGCTGTTTTTTTCTGGCAGGACTTGTGAGGTCC
The DNA here is from genome assembly GCA_017656035.1 of Myanophis thanlyinensis. Classification (NCBI taxonomy): domain Eukaryota; kingdom Metazoa; phylum Chordata; class Lepidosauria; order Squamata; family Homalopsidae; genus Myanophis; species Myanophis thanlyinensis. Next base: position 12,576 of record JAEANM010010391.1, read on the forward strand.
CAGGCTCCATGCTTAACCCTAAAATGAATTGCCATGTTACTTTGAAAAGAGAAGGTAGGTGGAAGGAATGGTCGTTCAGAATTGTGCAAGGAGCCCTTCCTTGATATTCTACTGAGGAGTAACTATACACCAACCAAGAGACTTAAGCATCTCCACCTCAAACTGGGAATTCCCTAAGGGCTTTCCTTCTTTACACAGTAGAATGAGAAACTGTCCTATTGCCAAGTCCTGGTACTTAGCATTAGACATTTTCCTGCATTCTGCTGTAGGAATGTGCCTTACTCCAGGTCAGACTGCCTGCTCAGGACTCCTGTATTAACATCAGATTTCTGGCATTTCAGACAGGAGGGCCTTGCAGGGAGTCTCTCTGCTAGAGACTAAGGCGGGATCGTCCTAAAATTCAATATGCTGTCTATGAATATAGCAGAAGCACTTAGATTTATATAACACCTTACAGCCCTCTCTAAGCTGGTTACAGAGTCAGCCCATTGCCCCCAACAATTTGGGTCCTCATTTACTGACCTCGCAAGGATGGAAGGCTGAGTCAACCTTGAGCCGGTCAGGATCGAACTTCAGGCAGTGAGCTGAATTAGCCTGCAATATTGCATTTCTAACTACTCCGCCACCAGGCTCCTATGCATATGCACACAGACAGTCTGTGGTCCTTCTGTGACTTGTCCAACTCTGATTGTGTTGCCATGCAAGAGTGTTTGTATGGGTGTATGATGAAGCTGATGGAGTTTCTGTTGAACTGGTGGGAAAGCAACAGATCTTTCCTCCCTTTCAACCTCTGTAGCCAACCGTAGCTAATTGGAATTTTTAGTCAAGTGATTTTGCTGATACACATTCACACATGCCTATATATTACACAGAGAGAGAGAGACACACACAGAGAGACACAGGCACATATGCACACACACACAGTACATACATACATACATACATACATTCTCCCCCCCCCCTGATTCCCCAGACTTCTTTCAGTCTGGTTTTGATTTAATGCATGCATGTATTAACTGCTTTTCTCTCTGAAGACATCTGAAACCATTTTCCCAGCTGAAAGAACAATAGAATGGTTAAAACATAAAGTAGCACCCAATCATCATAAAAAGCAAACAATTAAAACCCATGGAGGAGAAAACGAGGTCATAAACAGCAAGCTAAATTAAACATCAGGCACAGTATTATAGCTGGAAAGAAAAAACTTTTTTCCCCAGTGAGCAACAAAGTGCTTTCAAGAAAAGAAGCTTGAAGGAGGAAAAAAAAACCAAACCCTATTCCTTGTATTAAAAGTGGAGCACAGACTGTTGCCTTTGAATATAGTGCAGCCTCTGAAACTCCATTAGAGGAGATCTCCAAATTGGGACCTTTAATATAATAGAAAGCAGAATGATGAAATACACAGGGAGCAATATTTTTAGTTACATGATACGTAACCTTTTAGTGAATGCAAAAATGTGGCAAACTCCTACATTTTGATGCAGCTCCTGGCCCACACTATTGAATTAATCTGTGATGGTTTATCCTTCAGGTAAAACAAAAATGAGAAAGTATTCTAATCTGAACTAGAAACTAGAGTGTTTAAATTGCCCTCTAAAATGACTTTTGCCAATTCTAAAAATAGTCTTATGTGGCCTTTACTGCAACAAGCTGACATGGTTATCTCTCTGGAGTAAGATTCTATTTACAATGTGCTTTGTCATAATCATGCAATAAATAAAAGTCTTTGCCCTGGAACTTTGCAACATTTTCTTGCCCAGATGGAAATCAGTTGTGTGTGTTTTGTAAACCTCCTCTTCCTCACTCCCAATGCTAGTCTCTTCACCAGATTTTGAATCACGTTTACATTGTAGTGTTTGTCACTTCTAAGCAATATGTTTTAAGTGAAAGCTAACAGTTTAGTGTTTAAGCCAAACTCCTGAGTAAATTTGTTAACTTAAACAGGTGGGATCCCGGAGTAGACTGAGTAGAACATTGCAGACCTAGCTAAAAGCTAAGAAGATAGTGATGGACCCCCAGCCATCCCAACAACAGACTGTTTACCACAATGCGATCAGGAAATCATTTTCACTCCCTGAAGACAAATACAGAAAGAATGAGGAAAAGCTTCTTTCCACAAGCAATACGGACACTAAACCAGGAACCACAAGCAGACTCAGGACCACAAGAACCATGACTGCAAATAACTCCCACCTTCCCAACTACCCCTAACTAACCCCCACCCTCTCTTCCTGCCTTAACTTACCCGCAGTTGCATAAGCATTTCACTGCATATCGTACCATGTATGATTGTGTATGTGACCAATAAATTTGAATTTGAATTTGAAATTTGAATTTGAAGGGTGTGTGTGAAAGAGATAGAGAGCAGAATGGCAAGTGCAAGCTCATTGCTTTGATGATTCGTTTGGGAAAAAATAAAATAAAATTCTCAAAGCTTGCCAAGCCAAGAGAAATCCCTGGCAGAAACCACGGTACTTGGCTGTGGTTGTTGGGAGATGTAGCAACAAGAGAGAGCTGGAGGCAAAGGAGATTGCATTCCCCACCCTACTTAGGGCACTTTCTAGTCATAGCTCCACCATCAAGTTACTGCTTCCACCACCAAGTTGTCAAAGATGTGGCAATAAGGTGTAGAAATCACCAAGGATGGGCCAGTAAGTACCTGGTGCCAAATAAAAGAGCAGATCATTTTAAAGCTTCCCCCTGTCCACTGTCTTTGATCAAGCCAAAACTCTTAATCAGAAAGAAGGCCTGCAGTTGGCCAAGCTTTTGTGTTGCACAGACGCTTTCAGCAAACGATGAGCTTTTTAAAAGATATACTACTTTATTGGATTGACTTTGATCTGGGTGGGAACTTCCTCAGCATTCCAACAGCCTCATTGAGTAAGTTTTCTGTGGAGGTTTTTTGATGCAGCTATTAACAGAACTGCAACCTGTGCTCTGTTGTTATCGATGTTCTGTTTGAACATCTGTAAGAAGAAAGGTAACAAAAAGGTGTGAACTGTTTTGAACCACACAAGGAAGCAGAGTTGCTTTAGCGAATGGGGGAAGAGTTGGCAATCATTGGCATTCTAGACTGCATCCATGAATCATCAATTGACCCCTCTCAACCCAGCCTGTACAAGTTTAGATTTTAGATTTTGATTTTATTTGATTTATATACCGCCCCCTCTGGTGCACAGCCAATAAAAAACATAGATACAATGACAATTTAAAAACCTATTAAAATAATTAAATAAAGGCTGTCCA
>JAEANM010010392.1:0-15821 GCA_017656035.1 Myanophis thanlyinensis
TAACAATAATAATAATAATAATGAAATTTATTAAATTTATCATAAAAGAAGTGCCTTTTGGTAGTCCAATAGAGGAATTCAGTATTCAGTTATTTTACTTTTCCAGAGAATACCTTAATTAGTATTTCTTCTTTAACCAGTAGCTTGCCTAAATAATACAATCTTACATTTATATTATGAGTGATTAGAGAAACACTGCTTTGTCCCACATGTTCACTCCTGGATGGAAGGAGAAATAAAAATAAAGCAAATCAAAACTATAGAGGCACTGCTTCTGGACATGTGAATTATGCATTCATTCATTCATCCATTTTGATTTCTAGAGCTGCCCATTACAACAAGTGACTTTGAACAACGAACATACATCCAGCTATCCTCCCTGGTTTATAAAAATATACCTTGCTAAATACTATTTTAGTACATAGTTCTTCATTAGAATAAAATATTTGACTTCTTATATTCAAAATTGAAGTGTAGGTGAAAGAAGACGCTGTTGAAGCATGAAATACAGCATATTTTTTCTGAAGTGTTCATCTCTAAATCCATAGAATTGGGAGAGGGAGCTCTTTAAAAACAGTATATTACAGCATAGAAAGAGGGCAATGATTAGAAATATGTTTTAAAGTGTTTTCTGTGGAAGGATAGGTTCCTTTCTGGTTTTTTCTCCTCCAGCCATTAATTTTTTGAGAACTGACCTATATATATCGTAGTTTTGAATCCTCAAGTATAGCAACATTCATAGGCATTAATGTTTTATCAAACATATTCCTTCCATATTCCTGTTATTTGTGACTAAAACTCTCAGTTTCAGTAAACTTTGTATGATGTAATCATTTGCTTCTTCTAAGACACCAGGTTAAAAAGCAAGAGATCATAAATTCAAGTACCACCTTAGTCACGAAAACCAGGTGAGTTGTTTTGGGGGAAAAAGGAGGAGGAAGGTGTGTTGGATATGTTTGCTTCCTTATTTGTAAAAAACTATAAATATGAGATAAAAATAAATACAGAAATGTATTTATCCTCCCATATATTTTAATTTGTAAATTCTTTGTACTAGCATTGTTCTTCATCAGCTTGTTTTATATATGCTGTTAGCTCAATACACCTGTCAGGGCTGCCCAAACAAGGACTTGGTAGCTTAGAACAAAACTCACTGGACTTGGATCTAATGCTTCCAGTTTGTGACAAGCTGCATATTCCTAATATCTGCCCTGTTCTCACAGGAAGACCATTGGATTCTCCTGGACGGGAAGTTATATAAAAAGCTTTTTGTTGGAATGAAGTCTTGTTTAAGCAATACAGTTTTCTTCGTGGGTTATATTTATGGAGATTCTGATCCCTCCAGGTCATGGTTGTCCCAAAGGGGTCTTTCAAAAGGCCTTTCTTGAGGTTTTTGCTTGAAAACATTTTGCTATTCAACTAAGAAGCTTCTTCAGTTCTGGCCAACTGTCCTGTCCCAATCTACTCACACCCTCAAAGATTGCAGTCTTCCTTGCTGCTTCGCTAACGCCAATCAGTATTCTTCTGAAGACACACACACACACACACACGAGTGCACTTCAGCCAGGACCTCACCTGGAAAAGTTAATACATCCCAGGTGATCAGGAAGGCCCAACAAAGACTCCATTTTCTGCGAGTCTTATGGAAAAGCCAGGTGGCACAGCGGCTGATGACTTCCTTCTACCAGTCAACAATAGAAAGCATCTTCCCATATTGTGTTAGAGTATGATACGCCAGACTAACAACCGTGGACAAGAAGGCACTATAGAGGGTAATGAGCATAGCACAAAAAATCATGGGCTGTCCCATAACACCACTGGAGGAAATAGCCAAGTCCCGCTGTCTCAACAGAGTGAGAAAAATCCTCAGGGATGACTCTCACCCGGGACAGCATTTCTTCATACTTCCACTGTTTGGCAAGAGATACAGAAGCATAGCCAGCCGGACAAATAGGCTGAAAAATAGTTTCTATCCAACTTCCAAATGCCACATAATGCCACAACTAGACTCAATACAACAGACTCAAAGTGACAGTGCAACGTGCAATACATACACACTGGTGGAATAATTGTGTGTGTGTGTGTGTTTTCGTAGATTTTCATGGGTACAGGTATGTAGGTCTAGGTGTGTTTGGGTCTTTTCCCATGTAAGATTGAGAGTATCTTGGCAACGATGAGGCTGAGAACAAACTGCCCTGTCCCACTCCACACATGCTCACACCCTCAAAGTTTCAATTTTATTGATGCTTTGCAACTCCAATTCTCCTGGAAGTACCAGTGCAAACTCCACAAATGAGTCAAACTCTCCCTTCCCGAAGCACAGCACAAGTCTATCAGGCCCTCGCCACCAAATTCCAGATCCACTGATAAGTCCACAGTCCAGTCACAAAGTCAAAATCTAGGTACAAGGTTCCAAAAAGCTAAGTCTAAAGAAGAGCAAAGAGTCAATCCAGTTCCATAGTTAAGGCACAAATTCATGAAGGATGACCAAAACACATGAAGCAGACAAGTTATTCCCAGTGTTATTCTATTTAATGTGCTCGGCTAAATAGTTGCTAACCAGAGCAGCTTGTCAGGAGGAGCGAGGCTGCCATTTACAAGTTGCCTCACTGACCTCTCTGGGGCCTGTCTTTGTGATCCATGCATTCCATGGATGAAGTGGAGGAGGCAATTCCTCCTCGGCTTCATTGGTCAGCTGCAGCTGTGCACTTTCTTCCCACTGAGCTTCTGGCGGAGCTTCAGAGTTCTCTTGCAATTGTCCCTCTCCTGTTCTTGCTTCAGCCCATCCTTTGTCCAGTTCCCTTTCCATAGACTTCTCCATTCCTGGATCAGAATCAGTTTTTTGGCACTCTTCCTCATCCCTCTGCAAAGTATCTGGAGCTGGCTGTTCCTCCTCTTCCAAACTGGCATTCAGGGAGAGCCATCACACCAATGTTTTCACGGAAAAAAACCCAAGAAAGTCAAGAGAGAGATTTGCTTTTTGAAAAGCATCTTGGGGGCTTCATGGCTAAATTCTTTATTCATAGTTATTCATGGTTCTCCATGGAGCCTAGCTTGTGTTTAACTACTGCCTCTGACCTGTCTGGGCTTGCGTCTTATTGTACTCATTGATCAAAAAGTTGGGATTGAGCAATAGGACTGGCACGCCAAAGTTGTCAGTGAGTTGGAATGCTGTTCATGTTAAGACTTCCCCTGTCAATTGTTGGGACTTGGTAATAGGTGGAAAACTATACTCTGCATTCCCTTCTTAAAGGCACCTTTTAAAATTTATATGCACTGGAGAACATTGTCCCATTGCCAGTGATGAAGGATAATTAAGTTTTCTTGTTTATTAAATTTTTATGCTGGCCATCTCACTATTACGATGACTCTGAGTGGCTGACATTATAATAGACAGATAAGAAAGATAATACAAATCAATTAAAATTAAGAGGATTAAATAGAAAGCTAAAACCCAAGAGGATTGACAAGAAACAGACATGGATCGTCTCTCTATCCCTCAGCTGCCTCCAACCTAGCAATCCCTGTTGGGCTCCAGCTGCCAGGTTTTCAGGCTGTTCTGGAAAACCAGAAGTAGCAGGGCGGACCCCACATCTAATGGGAGAATATTATAGAGAGCAGGGCCTGCATAATAAAAGGCTCTTTTATTCTTTGGCAGGTGGGATCTGAAGTATCCACAAGTGGGGTAGGATAATCCCATTGAAGTGAGAAGGTTCCTCATAACCTAGAGTCAATCCAGGAGATATTTTGGATCTAGAATGGGAATAGGTAGCTTAAGTCTTGGCCCAGCCCTGAATTTCTGTTGAGTCTTTATTTAAATGCTAGGAACGGATGGTGAGACTTCTTCAATTTAATGTCTAAGTGAGTATTTTCCTCCAATAATTGAATATTGGTTGAAAAAACAGCTCAGTGGAAATCACAAGTATTTAAAAAATGAAATCCAGAATGATTATGACAGAAGTTGGACTAAAGCTAAATCCAAGATATTTAGTACTTTTTGTTGTATTGGACTTAGAAAAATCAACTTCTTTCTTCTTTAACCACAGAAATGAAAGAAAAGGTCTGGATGGCTATATTTATATCATAATTATGTAGGAATGGATGCTTTTGAGCATCCTTAAACATCCTTCCTACAGGGAAAATTGTGATAGATATAGCATAAATGAAATAATAAGTAACAAAGCATTTCATGAGGAATCCAAAATTGCATATTAGTTATTATTCCAATGCTATTCTTCTTCCAAGCAAATCCAAAAGCCATGTTATCTCTGCCCCATTTTATCCTCACAGTCTTGCAAAGCAGGTTACTTAGAAAGACATCTTTTTATTACTTAGGACTTTAAGTAATTCAGGCTTTGAACTGCATTTTTGTCATCTAAAATGTAATACTGTCTTAACTGCACCATGCAAACTGGCCATGTCACTTTCAATCTGATACTGGTATAAAATTTGTTTTACAAAAATAAAAATATATACTTACTAATATAATGAGGATTGCATTAAGAAATCACCCGTGTTAATCCTGTTATTTTTACTCTTCCAATGTTCATTTCTTGTTTTGTGATGGAAGTTTTTCATTGTGTTGCCTAAAAGAATTTTTCCATGAAACAGTTTTCTAGTTATCCAAGACAAAAATAACAAGTCTTTTCTGTGTGGAAAAAACACTAAATGAGAGGTGCGATTAATTGTGGCAGTGCAAAATGTATACCTTATGAGTAGTTAGGAATAGTAATATAGACTAAACATGAATATGCTCAAAATTCTTAGTACTACCTAGTTTACTTTACTTGTTAAACAAATATTTCTCTGCCAGAAAGAGGAAGAGAGAGATGGAGATCGTGATAATCCTTAGTTTAGAATTCTTCTGAGTTACATGGAAACTTAATTATTTTTCTAATAAAAATATAGCGTTAGGTGAGAATTGTCCAGTTATTTCAAATATCAGTTCAATCATTCCTTATAACTTTATATGATTAAGAGCAGTTTTTAACACAAACATTTGACAACTTTTGAACCCCTGATCCATCAGAGACATTATTATAATAAATGTTATGATACTATGTTCTTTGCAAGAATGACCAGAATCAACTTATGCTTTCATTGGATGACTAACTAATAAAAGACTAGTGGAATTGGCTGTGTCCTACACATCTTTGCCTAATGCATTAGTACCTGGGGAGGAAAAAAAGTTCACCTGGAAACCTGTAGTGGCTGAGAAGTGTCATCTTAATGGTCTGAAGGCATCATGTAGTAAATGAAATCTCACCCCAAGATTTTCAGACATGAAATAGTTAAAGGAAAAGCTATACTTGATCTACCAATCAAATATGGATGCCAATAGGAAGTTCAGTTATTTTGTGAAAAATTATCTGAGTTGTGATACCTTTGTTCTGCCTTCATTCTTTTTGTGCATCTATGTGTGGCTGGCTGAAGGTTTAAAGCTGAAGGTTTATTTTCGTTTGTTTCCCTTTTCTGTACCTTATCATCTCTGTCTAGTTCCTTATCATTCAAGATTTGAATTCTTGCTGAATTGGCCTTGTTATTCTGAAAGGATTTAGCACATGCACTAGTTTGTTCAGTTAATCTACAGAACTTTACCATCTACCGAAATTCAATCCATTAAAAGAGACCCTCGAGCAGTGGTGACCAACCTTTTACTTAACGTGCCGAAAAGTACGTGCTTTGTGTGTGCCATCTGCACTTGCGTGCGACTCCTCCACATGTGCTGCAGGTGCAACTGCACCATCTGCGCATGCATGCAGCTTTTGCACGTGTAATGCATGTGTGCTATGTGCAGACACTCAGGTACACATGAGCAATTGTGTATGCATGCACAGGAGAGGGCCAAAGACCAGTTGCAATCATGCGTATACATAGCAGACTCCCAAAGACCAGCTGGGTTTCTGCAATTGCGCATGGGTGCATGTGCAATCGCATGTGTGTGCTCTGCTGGAGGTAAGTTGGCTGACAGCTTGTGTGCCCAAAATGGCTCTGTGTGCCACCTGTGGCACCCGTGCCATAGGTTCACCATCATGGCCCTAGGGTATTTAAATTTCATTAAATAAATAGACAGGGATAGTGGCAACATTTATATAACGGGATTTCTACAGAAGTATGAGAGGGTGCATTATGAACTGTGGGGGAAAGACTTAGGGAACCTCAAGTTGAGGCAACTGAGGAACCAATTCACCACATCCCAGATGTGCATTTCAGATATATATAGGAGCAGCAGAGAGCTATGGAGCTGGAGAAGCATTGGTCCTAATTAAGGGTTTTTCCAGTGAGACGAGTCTATCAGAGCAACCTGGTCTACGCAAAAATGGGACAGAGCATACTGCTGCTACTTTCAGCTTGAAATAGCTATTCTCCACAGTGCTGGAGAATAGAATCCAAGCATGGGCGTGGCCTCATCCGTGAGATCATCAGACTGAGCCAATCAGATTAAAGACTGCCTGTTGCTGGAAGGATCCAGTTTTTTAGGCTCAGTCCGAGATCTCCGGTTGTATTTTACAGGGCTCCTGCCCATATTTGAATTTATTCTTTTTTTCCTCACATTTCTACTTTCCAACACATACTACAAGCAGGTAACATCTTTGCCGTTTATCTGGAGGGCGGGGTGGCCCTCTGCAGCATTCAGCTGCTTCTCGGAAGCAATTAACAAGCTGCCTCAGAAGACGGTTGTCTTCGTTAACAGGCCTACTTCTCATAATTCCCCGGATGGGTTGAGTTTCCCTCCCAGGGCACGCTAGAACATCTCCTGTGCCTGAGTTCTCTCGAACGAGGCTGTTTCCTTTTCATTTATCCTGACCATGAGGCGGATGCCTGGCCGATCTCTTTCAAGGCAATTGAATCCTTTCGGCTGTCAGCCACAAATTCGTTAATTTTACCTTATCGCTTGAATTGTTTCTGTTGCACCCGCCATTTTTAGGGCTCTGAAAGCCATGCTGTTCTCCTCAGAACAGACAGGCTCCAATGTCGCGGCGGCCCTTCTAAAACGATGTTCCTCAAGCAATCAGTGATATTTTAAAGAAACTCTTGATCTGTTCCCGCCGTGTTCATACTCGTTGCGCCCGCCATTTTAGGGCTCTGAATGCCGCGCTGTTCTCAAAACGGTTAGACTGTGACATCACGGCGACCATTTTAAAATGCCGATCTTTAAGCAATCAGCCATATTCTAAAACACCAAAAAGCAACAGCCGATCTAACGACTCTTTGACTCATTTCTGCCCGAAGTCACAGGCAGTCTGAGAATGGGCAATTAATTGGCTCCAAGAAGGTCCCATTATTGTGCCATGCTCCCCGGACAGGTCGAGCACCTCGCATTTGCAGTCTCATAGGAAACAGAAATTGGCGTGCGACTGGCCTTTGGCCTTAAGACCGCCCCTGCCCCACATCAGGCAATTCACGGCCCAACCTCATTACATTCTGACTACTGGGGCGCGGCAGGCCCTTGTCCTTAAGCCCACACTAATCCTCCAAAGAAGCAACCCATAAGCCCTCTTTGGGCAGGCGGCCAGCCCGCGGCCATAACTCCGCCTTCCTACCTGATCCTAGCCTTATATCAAAGTTGTTGTCCAGCTTGGCTCTCAGAAGACTCCTCACCTTTGCCTTAGCCTTCAAACAACGACCTCATGGAGCCCAACGCTCACAACCAGCCAGCCACAATATTTCCCTCGGAGGGAAAGAACCAACCCTCTCACAATAAATCTAAAAAGAGGGTTAAGTCCTCAAAGTCTACTTCCAGGCAACTCTCAGATAAGCTGAAAGCTAAGACTATAAAAAAGTCAGCCCAGACTGAAGACAAATTTGCTGCCAGCAGGCAGAAGGTGCTGGAGAAACAGTTCTCCAAAGCCGAGAGACAGTTGAAGGCTTCTGCGACACCAAATCAGGGTGCCTTATCTCCTCAACCCTCACCTGATTGGGCTCCCCAAACGGGACTATCTCCCATACATTCCTCATCTCAGGCCCAACCTGAAGCAACTTTCATTCCCACAGCTGCTGGTCTGAGAGATTTGGGTCCACAGCAGGAATTTATAGCGGGCTTCCAACAAATGCTAGAGAAAATGCTCTTGCAAGGATTTGCAGGAATCCAACAAACCCTGCAATCCATTATGGTCCCTCACCAACAGTCACAACCAGAGGACTGTCTTTCTGTCAGTAACTCCCTGGTGGCTGACCAGGGACATAGTTCACACCGCTATGATACAACAGTAGATAGTGAGGCATCCTCCCTAGAGGAGGAACCCAGAGACCACACACTGTCAGACGACGATGAAACGGCTCCAGACCCACCGGCCTTTGTGAGCCTGTTCCCTCCTGAAATTTTCAAGTCAGTCCTCACTAAGGCCAAGACCACATCTGAGTTAGGAGCAGCTCCCACAACTCAGCAAACTGATTCTAATTCCAACAAGACTTCACAATCCCTATTTTCTTCTCCGATACCACCCTCCAACCATATTCCCACTCCTCAACTAGTCTTGGATGTCATTAGAAAACAGTGGCAGAAACCAGGCACTGTGCCTTCGCCTAACACATCTGATAAAAAATATTACCAAAGGGACCAGGAGATTTCCAACCTACTCCAACTCCCCAAGGTAGAAGATCCCATTATTAACATCGCATCCCCTTCCCTGATACCAGATGATGCCGCGGAAGTGTTTAAGCCAGAGGAGAAGAAACTGGAACTAGCTCTTAGAGTAGCCTACCAGGCAGCTACCTGGGCCATTAGATTGGCATCTGCCACTATTTTTTTCAACCGAGCCACTCTTCTCTGGCTTCAGCAGATGGAAACAAGATTACCAGCAGCAGACACGAGACTGCAACAGGACCTCAACAAAATAAAGGCTGCAACGCAATTCTCGGCAGATGCCATTTTAGATTCGGTCAAATTCGCTTCGAGGTCATTGGCTTCGTCAGTAACATCTCGACGGTTACTTTGGCTCCGAAGTTGGCAAGCCGATGTCAGAACAAAGTGGAGAGTGGCATCAGGCCCTTTTCAGGGAGACAGACTCTTTGGAGAAACCATAGACTCACTCCTAATTGAAACAAAAGATAAAAAGAAGATCCTACCAGCCCAGCGTAAGAAGACCGAACACAGGTTCCAACCGTACACCTGTAAATCATCTCAAAGACCTGAGTTTTAACCTGAGCAAGCCCCCAGACCATATTACAAAAGGCCGGAATGTCCTCAGGACAGATACAGAGATAGGTACCGCCCCCAGAATCAATCCAAAAGTCCCTTTCGAGGGGCGGGAGGTCACCCCTTCCGCAAATCCCAATAATCCTAATTTGGACACCCCCATTGGAGGCAGATTAGCACTATTTGTTGACCAATAGGAACACACAACCACAGATTGGTGGGTCGTCAGTACACTCAGACATGGCCTTCATCTAGAATTCCTATCCGATCTCCCGAAAAGATTTGTTACTTGCTCCTTCTCTACTGATCATAACAAGAGAAAGTTGATGAAACAAGCCATTCAATATTTACTAGATATCAATGCCATCGAACCTGTATCGGAATGGTGCAGTGGCTTTTATTCCATACTATTTGTTGTACCCAAATCGTCGGGGGCTGGCAAGTAATTCTTGATTTAAAGCGATTAAATGTGCATATAGCATATCATTGCTTCAAAATGCACACTCTACACTGTACTACAGACAATTAGGAAAGGCGACTTCCTAATGTCCATTGACCTGTCTGAAGCCTACCTACACATACCTATTTGTCTGGCACACAGACGATATCTCAGATTCTGTTACGGAGGGGCACACTACCAGTATAAAGCCTTACCATTTGGACTATCCTCAGCCCCCAGAACCTTCACAAAGGTGTTGGCGGTGCTTATGGCTCACCTTAGATTAATCCCAATTAGGATCCAATCCTATTTGGATGACATCTTAATACAGTCATCGTCATTATATCATGCTGAGAAAGACCTTCAGACTACCATCCACCTTCTTGAGGATCACAGGTTTTCCATTAATTGGGACAAGAGCCACCTTACACCAACAACCACACTCCAACATCTAGACACTGTTATCAACACAACATCCTGTAGGGTTTACCTCCCTCAGGTGAGAATTGACAAACTATTAAGTCAAATCTCCCAACTAAAGGCCAATCCCAGAGCATCCATCGTTTCTTTATCACAATTACTCGGTTCTATAATATCCTGTATAAATATTGTGCCATGGGCAAGGCTGCATGCCCCACCCCTACAATGGTTTTTACTTCCCTTCCAGAAGGCTCATCAAAGTAACGCCAAATTTAAGACACGAGTCTCTTTAGAGGTATTGTAATCATTAAGTTGGTGGTCGTCACAAACATTGAACAAAGGTTCCAACTTCAAAGAACCTACTCAAGTAGTAATCACCACTGATGCCAGCCTTTTCGGCTGGGGGGCACACCTAGAATCATACATGGTTCAAGGATGTTGGTCAGCATACGACCTGCAACACAATATTAATTGGCTCGAACTTAGAGCCGTCCACTGAGCTCTTAAGCACTTCAAACCACATATTGTCAACCTAAATGTATTAGTTATGACAGACAACATAACCGTTAAGGCACATATTAATCGACAAGGAGGCACACAGTCACACGCATTGATGAAAGAGTCCTGTGAATTGTGTCTTTGGGCAGTAAACCATCTCACTTCTCTAAAGGCACAACACATATCAGGAGTTAAGAACATATGTGCAGATTGGTTGAGCCAAACTACCGTTGACCACTCTGAGTGGTAACTACATTCAGATCTTTTTCAGGATATTTGCAGGCAATTCGGCTACCCGCTAGTTGACCTTTTCGCAACCCCTGAAAACACACAACTCCCTAGATTCTTCACTAGGTTTAGGACACAAGAGGCGGAGGGTACTGACACTCTTTGCAGCTCCTGGCCAAAGGGCCTACTATACGCCTTCCCTCCTCTTGCAGTCCTTCCAGGACTGATCAGCAAAATCATTCAGAAGAAGGCAGACATTGTAGTGGTGGCTCCACACTGGCGCAGGTGAGCCTGGTTTGTGGACCTAGTCAGACTTTCCACAGAGAGATCCTGGAGGATTCCAGCAAACAAGTTGCGACTACATCAGGGCAGACTTTCGCATCCAGATCCAGCCTGGCTACAACTGGCCACCTGGAAATTGAATGACAGTCTCTAATACGAAGCTCCTTTTCGGAGGCGGTCATCAAAACAATTCAAGCATCCCGTCGGCCATCCACTACAAGAATATATGAGGCAACCTGGAAAATATTCTCTGTGTGGTGCACAGACCATCAAATTTTCCCTCTCTCAGCCTCTATCACTAATGTTCTGAAATTCCTGCAACCCGGCCTTGATAAAGTACTCTCACCAAATACTCTCCGAAGGCAGGTGGCTGCCATCTCCACTGTCTTACAGTGTCAGAACTGTCATTCCATTTCACAACACACTATGGTGTTAGCCTTCCTTTGGGGGGGGGGGCAACCAATCTCTCCCCAAAGGTTGTTCACAGATACCCCACGTGGGATCTTCCCAAAGTACTTAATGCATTAATGTCAACTCCATTTGAGCCAATAAGAGAGAGCACAAACCAACACCTCACATTGAAGGTAGTCTTTCTTGTGGCAATTACATCTGTAAGACGCATATCAGAGCTGGCTGCATTGTCTATATGTCGAGACCTTTGTATCTTTCACAGTGACAGAGTGACTTTAAGACTAGACCCTACATTTGTTCCCAAAGTTAATAAATGGTTCCACAGAGCACAAGAATTAGTCCTTCCAAATTTTGTCCCAATCCTACCCAAGAGAGGGAAAAGAAATGGCATTCCCTGGATGTTCACCGAGCCCTTAAATCGTACATAGCTCGGACCGCATCAATGTTTGTTTCTTTCAGCACTGCTAATCTAGGCAAAAAAGCATCATCTGTCACCATAGGTAGATGGATCAGGGAATGTATAGCGTTAGCCTACCAATCACAACGGGAACTG
Organism: Myanophis thanlyinensis; assembly: GCA_017656035.1. NCBI lineage: Eukaryota > Metazoa > Chordata > Lepidosauria > Squamata > Homalopsidae > Myanophis > Myanophis thanlyinensis. Next base: position 11,971 of record JAEANM010010392.1, read on the forward strand.
GTTCCACAGGGGATGACAGCACACTCAACAAGGAGTGCCGCCACTACAGTGACTTGGGCAACTCAGGCGTCTATTGATGATATATGTAAAGTGACCACTTGGTCTTCCCCTTTCCCTTTCATCAGGCATTATAAGATCGATGCCTATGCATTAGCAGAAGCGGCCTTTGGAAGGCGGGTTCTGCAACAGGTTCATTCTGTAGAGACTAAGTAAAGTCGCAACTGTAAATCCCACCCATCAGACGCCAACTTTGGTATGTCCCATGCTTGGATTCTATTCTCCAGCACTGTGGAGAAGGGGCGTTGGCCTTACTTGATACGCTCCTTCTCATAGTGCTGGGAATAGAATCCAAACCCACCCCAGTATAGAATTCTTCTTATTATTAAATGGGATAACACTTGTGGGGAAGTGTTTTATTTATTGCAGGAGCTCCTAGAGTCAATCAGCATCCTTCGCTGAAAAACTGGATCCTTCCAGCAACAGGCAGTCTTTAATCTGATTGGCTCAGTCTGATGATCTCACAGATGAGGCCACGCCCATGCTTGGATTCTATTCCCAGCACTACGAGAAGGAGCATATCAGGTAAGACAAACGCCCCTTCTAGCCTCTCTTTATTTCTTTGTTGGTAAATTTAAATTGTAATAGGTCCTACTTCAACACAATAAAAAAGCTGGTCAACTCCTATGGAGTTTCTCAACTTGCAAAAAAGTTTTGTTATTAGATATTCTGAGCAGTCAGACTGGAAGAAAAGTGTGCCACATCTGCATAGTGACAAGGAATGCTGCATCCTTGGAAGAACAGTGTCAAAACTGAAGAATCCTCAGCTAAGGAATACATTCAATTGTCAATTAATTTGAGGCGTTTGCTGTACATTACTTTCCCCCTAACTGTCACACTCCAGAAATGCTAAAGGTGAATTTCCAACTTGCATGTACATATGATGGAGTAATAGTAATAATTATTGGATTATTTCAGAAGTTGCTCTATGCTTTCAGTGGTATTGAAAGAAACACAACAAGAGTTGCCTGCATGCTTTGTTTTTTGGATTTTCTAAAACAGCATTTGATGGCCAATTGAGGAGGCAGTAAAAATGAAAAGTTACCAAGATAGATCAATAAAATTCTTGGAGACAGAATTTCCATCCAGAAAATGTTCTGACTTTTAATTTAAATTCTGTAAGATATTCAACAGATTGGATGTGGAAATGAATGGAGGTAGTACTCTTAATTTTTTTCAAGCTGGTTGAGATGTTCCTTCTAATTTGTTTTAAAAACAAGCTTCACAGAGGCCAACATAGAGGTGAAATTCAGCAGATTCTAGCAGGTTCGCTAGAACTGGTAGTAAATTTTCTAAGCAGTTCAGAGAACTTGTTGTTAGAAGAAATCTCCTTTTATTTTTTCCCACTTTACCAGGTTAATCCTGTAAGGAAGGCAGGAAAAAAACATTCTGGTGTTATTTCTAGCCTAATCTTTATTGCCCTGCTTACAGAAACTGCCCACCCAGTCACATGACCCCTTCAAGCCATACCCACCAAGCCACACCCAGAACCGGTAGTAAAAAAAAATTAAATTCCACCACTGGGCCAACATTAGAAATGCCATATTTTTGGAGAGCAGAGGCCATACTTCTAACATTGACCTGACTGTATAATTGGTAATTTAATTTAATAATAATAATACTTTATTTACGGTCACAGACCAAAACACGAGTACTACAGAAAGAGACATGAGAAAATTAATCATAACATTACAGCAATCAGTCACCAAAACTTGACTAAGGGAAGTTACAGTGTTCTCTTCTAATGGTTACAGCTCTTAAGAAAAATTTGGAAACCTGAGAGGTGATATATGAGGAGCCATCTCCTAGGCAATATACGAACAAATTATAGCCATTGGATCTAGAAGGACAATTTTAAGGAGAGACAGTAACTTAGATCTGTCTGTGTTATACATGGGGCAAAATAGAAGGACATGCTCCACAGTTTCAACCTCAGTTCTGTCCCAGGGGCGTAGCCGCTCATTAATTGGGAGCCTCTTAAAACGACCAGTGCTGAGGGCAAGACATTAAAGCGAGCTAGGGAGAAAGCTCTTCTATACTTGGGAACGATTAAAGTATAAAAATAGGAAGCCATCCTCAATCCGTAATTATTAAATTGGTTGAAGGTCAGGGGGGAGCAAGTTTTGGCTTGGCAAGTTGGCTCTGGCTCGTAGATATTGTAAATCAATGTCCACAAGCTGTTGGACTACCCTAAATTGGGCATCCTTAAGGCCATAGTTTCCCAGGGCATCCCCCGTAAAAGCTAGCAGATGTAGTTTCTTCAACAGCTCTTTCTGTCAACGAGAAATATGGGAGTCCACAAACGCCAGGGAGAGGTAGCTGCCAGAAACTGCCAGAAAAAGCACCTGAAATTACCAGTGACTGTATAATAAAGTCATACCACCAAATTACCACACACCCCCCCAAAAAAAGTTGAGACTTTGGAAAAAGTGCAACGAAGAGCAACTCAAATGATTAAAAGCCCCGAGACAAAAACATAGGAAAAATGGTTGCAGGAACTGGGTATGGCTAGTGTAGAAAAAAGGAGTAGGGATGACATGATACCAGTATTTCCAGTATTATTTGAGGGGCTATCACAAAGAGGTAGTTATTTTCCAAAGCACCAGAAGGCAAGGCAAGAAGCAATGGATGGAAACTAATCAAGCAGAGAAGCGATCTGCAATTAAGAAGAAACTTCCTAATAATGAGAACAATTAACCAGTGAAGCTTTCAGAAGTCTCAGGTGTTTCATCACTGGAGGATTTTTAAAAAGGACTGGACAGCCACCTATTTGAAATGGTATAGGGCAGTGTTTCTCAACCTTTGCAACTTTAAGATGTGTGGACTTCAACTCCCAGAATTCCCCAGCCAGTCCATATCAGGAAAGGAACATTCTTCCTTAAACCTAGCCTTGCTGTGTGCTGTTTTATATGAATCAAGAAAGGTTTTTCACCCTTTTAGAAACATGAGAGAAACTTCGGTCTGTATCTGGCATAGATTATGATGTGGTGCATCTAAAGATGTATTGCAGTGAAACTCCTAAATTTGCTTCTGCAGGATGTATGGGAGAATTCTTTTTAATCTCTAAGCAGAAAAATGGGATATATGTGGCTCTTTAGTCTAATCCTACAGAGCCCTTTTCATCTTTTCAATATGTCCTGTAATTTAATTCAAATGGCAATTATGTCAAGAGTGTGAATGAAACCAAAGTGTCAAATGTCATGTAACTCTTTCCAGAGAAAGAAATGATACATTTGGCAATTCTAAGGCTTTGTGAACCCAAAAGCAATAAATTAACACTCCCCCCCACCATGTTAAGCAGAGGTGAGAAGTACATTTGAAAAGTGGGAAAAAAATGTCCCATCAAACAAAACTTGAGCAAGTTAATTTCAGCATAGTAAAGTCAATAATCATGATGGAAGCTCTTTTGTGTTTCTGTATATTTTTAAAATAAGAAAATGTTCTTGATTTGAAGTAAATGTATCTTGATTTGAAATAATGTACCAATTTAGTTGAAAAATAGCTTTCCAAACAATAAGCATTAGCCATTATGTCAGTGGAAAGAGCATTTTCCTAGAATTACTATTAGTACTATTTTAGAAAATTGACAAAAAGGTTACCTTTTTGAAGGACTTCTACTTTAAACATAACTACTGTTTAAGGCTATTGTTTCCAAAAATGTGGTTAGTTATTCTTCCAAATGCTGCAAAAAAAAAAGAGCAAAAGGGTATTCGTTCACATAGCACTTAAATCCATGAAGTAGTTTGATTAGTTTTTATTTATAGAATAGAATAGAATAGAATAGAATAGAATGG
>JAEANM010010393.1:0-10455 GCA_017656035.1 Myanophis thanlyinensis
GTAACCCTGGGTATAGCTCTGGGAAGTGGGGGGGAGGGTTATGGAGGTGTATATAAAATAAATAAAAATTATTATTTTAAAAAAAACAACAATCTGGGGCTTTTGACAAACGTGCACAACCTGAGGCCCCTGAGCTGCAAGTATTCCTGCAGGCCTTGAGTTTGGCATGCAAAGATCGTCTACGTGTTATTAGTAAATCATAATGTTTAAGGTGGCATAAGGAGGACATTTTAACAATGTAACTGGAACACAATCATTTGTGCTTGTCTGTGGCTTCAAGTCAATTTTTTGACTCCTGGCAACTGTCCGGACAAATCCCTGTAGTTTTCTTGGCAAGATTTCAAAAGTGGTTTGCCCTTGTCTTCTTATTCCTAAGGCTGAGAGAAAGTGACAAGATCACTCAGATTCTCTGAGCCTCATGCAGGACTAGAATTCACAGTCTCCTGGTTTCTAGTCTGAAATCAAATCTAGTTTTGATTCTGATTCTGCCCAATACCTTTTGGAGTGTGACCCACTCTAGCATACTATCGAAAGGGCAAGTATAACTATTGGCCTGCAATGAAGTGTTTTTTAAAATTATTTGTAGGGCCTTCAAACCGGTTTTGACTTCTGGTCACTGCCTGAAGAAATCTCTGCATTTTTGCTGGCAATTTTTTTTAAAGAAGTATGCCATTGCCTCCTTCCTAGGACTGAGAGATATCAGTGACATCTCACAGCAGCTTTACCCATTTGTGGATAGGGGGGATGTTGGGAGTTATAGCTGAGTAACTTCATCCAAATAGCTACATGTTCCTGGACAATGGAGACTATCCAAGAATGTGAAACAGGTCAAAGAAATGAAACCTTTGGTTCCACTACAGTATGATCCATGCAACAGAATGCTCTACTAGGTGCAATGCAAAAATATTAATAAAATAATAACACAGTATTGCAACTTGGAATGGATATAACCATTCCTTCTATCTGCTAGTTGCCTTCAATGCCCAATTTTACTGGTAGTAATTGCAGCCACAGAGGATATGCACCCTTCATATACTATGCAAATCCAGTTCGATGTATTAAGTGAACTCAGAAAATGAGTTATATGAACGCTACCGTCCTGTAATAATTTAAACTTCTAGATATTATTGGAGGGGTTGTTCTATGAAGTTAAGGTTAGGGTTGGTTAACATCCCCAGAATCCTCTCCAGCTATTGAAATGGTCAGAGGAGACTTCAGAAGCAAATAGGACAGAGTTTCCCAAGGCAAAAAGAGGCGCTCCTTCCAAGTTTTGTATTATCAATGACAGTTTGATTTTCACCATCCCCCTCCTTGAATAAGTGTTTTAGCCGAAATCCCTGTCCGTTTGCGACAAAAAATACACTAGACGCGGGTTGGTCTAGATGACCGTGAGGGTGCCCATTTTATTCAAACCGCGAGTAAAACTCATGATGCACTGACTTGCTTTCAATGCAGGCGGGCCACTGGTTTTATATCTTCCCGCGGCTCTGCCTGTCACTAACCTTATTGGTCGGAGCGTCCTGACCAATCAGGACTCTCCGGGCTACCAGTCAATCGGCTGATGGTTCGCAAAGCAGTGCGGGCAGACTAGAGGGAGGATTTCACCCGCGCATGCACAAAACATAACAATAAGGTTGTTATATTAGTGGTTGTCAACCAACTACAGGCACTTCTGGTTGAAGCACTTCTTGCTTTTGTATCTCACCTGAAACAAAAACAGCCTTGGTCTCCCTATGAAGTCATGTTCACCAAGAGGAAGAGCCAAGCAGAAGAGAAAATGCAACCTCTTGATTCTTTTGAATTCTCCAGCCTACTTGGACAGGATTGATGATCTGCGTCGGAGCAGTACACTTTACAATGTTTCACTTATTTGATTAACCATTTTTGGTTGACTATCATTAAGTGTTGTATCTATGATTCCTGACGAATGTACCTTTTCCTTTTATGTACACTGAGAGCATATGCACCAAAGGCAAATTCCTTGTGTGTCCAGTCACACTTTGCCAATAAAGAATTCTATTCTATTCTATTCTATTCTTTGATTGACCATTTTTAGAAGATGCTGCTGGAACTTTCAAGTCTATTTTGTTGCAATTGTGTTGTGAACTCCGGGGTTCAATTTCAGCACTACTTTGTTTAACAACTGCGTTGAGCTGCTGGAGGACATCATCCAGAGATAGCCACTGAGAAAAGGATTACACCAGCTTTATACTTTTGACCTTTTCATTCAGGCAGTGGGTGTCCTTCATTGAGCACAACAGTGGTCTGGATGAAGGCCAGTAAATAGAAGCTTTGTCTATCTCAGAAGGAGGTGCTGGCCATGAATGATCTATTGATCTAAGTGAGTCATGTCCAACCCGTTCTGGAGAGTACTGCATACCCTTCAAAAGTTCAGGACAAAATTTGGGACTGTTCTTGCTTCTGTTAGTGTCACAAATCATTTTGATAGCAAGAAGAACCTTTTATCAGCTCAAGTACTTAAAGCAGCTTGGAGCTAGTCTACACATAGTAATGACAACTCCAGGAACATCTTCATTGCATGATTGCAATGCACTGGACATGGGGCTATCTTTGAAGACAGTGCAGAAACTTCGATTACTTCAAAATAGTGCAGCAGCATTACTAGGAATAGATAAGATCACACCAATTTCTGGACTCAATCCATTTGATTTAAAAAAAAAACATGAACAGCTTGGGGTTTGACTATATCCATATTTTAAAATAACTCAAAAATATAGTGAGGAGTTTATATGGTGAAATGGAAACGCTCCTTCCTGTCTCATTGTGCCATCACTCATTAGTTGGGTAACAATATTTTCTTCAAGACATTTGGTTAACTATTGATAACCTGCCCTAAAGAAAGCAAGCAAAATAGCAATACTATATAAATAACCTGGAACTTAAATATTGAGCTAACAAGTCAGTAGAACTCAGAAGGATATACACAGCATAACCGGGTAACTCAAAAGCTTGGGGGAAGAGCCAGATTTTCACTTGCTGCAATTACAAAACCTCTCTCTCTCTCTCTCTCTCTGTATTCCAGAGGAATAGGATTGCATAATCAGTGAAAGAGATCCCCTGTATCCCACAGTAATGGAATGCCAAGATGATCCACAAAGTATACACAGGGAGAGGTATTCCTTTTGAGGCTTTTCAGGTTGCTTAATTTAAAAGATGGAAGTAACTCAAGAGTAGTAAATACAGTCCTCTAAGAACTCCTAGAATAACTTCTGTCTTAGCAAGGAGCTCACACCATATTAATCTTCTATTTTTTCACATATTCCATTCCAGCATTCCATTTAATTCATTGGTTCTGTATAGAATTGTCAACTTAGAACCCAGAGATAAGGACACGTTCTTGATTTCTGTTCCTTCTGTCACCCCCAAAATTCAGTTCAATCTAGCAGAAGGGTATAATTTGGGTGACTTTGTCAGATATTTTAAAGGAGTCTCCATATCCTAAATCAGAAAGTCAGATCTTTTTTACTTTGGCTCCCAGTTAATGTAGCCAGCATGGCTGTGACAAAGAACTGTTAAAATTATATTCTGAAATACTCAGAAAATTCCAGATCACCTATCATTACCTTAAGCCACCCAGAAGATCATTGGGGTTCTTCAGAAAGGTCATTCCCATCCAGAAAACCTTAGAAACATCACATGTGGTGGTTGCACAGTGGTTAGAATCCAGTATTGCAAGCTAACTCACTCCAGGAGTTAGATTCTGACCGTCTCAAGGTTGACTTAGCCTTCCATCTTTCTGAGGACCTAGATTGTTGAGAGCAACATACTGACTCTGTAAATCACTTAGAAAGGACTGTAAAAACACTATGAAGTGGTATATAAGTCTAAATGCTATTGCTATTTGGGGAGCTGTTCCATAACAAGGCAAACAAGTTTGTCTCTTTGTTTACAATATATTTTTATATCAGGAAGTCAGCCATAGTTTTTTCTAATACCTGGATGGAAAAGCATTAGGGTGCTGGCTCCAAATGTGTTTTAGAAACAATACTATTAATTGAATTACACTTTTTGGTTATTGAAAAAACTCCTTCAAGATGAGCTTGACTAATTTATCAGTGTGATCTGTCTTATACAAGCAGGTGAGTTTGAGCTATCTCTATGCGCTGATGGGATCTACATATTATATTAAATCATAATGTGGTTTGGTGACCCACCCTATGTATAAATCCAGTCATTGTGGTTTGTAACAATGATGTACATGTTTGCACATGGATATCAGGACCTTTTGGATGTCAGGGCTTCTTTTAAGGGAACTATGAAATAATAAAATCTGATTGAGGTGTACTTGTTTCCTCACACTTCCAACTTGCGTGGTTTCTTGCAGAAATAGATCAGTCTTCAACCTAGTGATTATTGCAATACAGATAATTGAAAAATGCAAATGCATACTCTCTTCTTTGTTTTATATAGGTAATCTTTTCTCATTTATATCTATACCTTATTTTCATAATGATGGAGTATCAAAGTGGTACTCAACCTGTGGTCCACAGACCCCTGGGAGGGGGCGTGATGTCATCACAGGGTGTCCTTGAAGACTCGAAGATGATTTGTTATCATTTCAATCTTGAGTTAAGTCTTGGGGTCTGTGGCTATGGTCTGTGGTCACAAAAGGCATTTAAAGTGGGTCCACGGTGAAGAAAGATTGAGACCCACTGGACTATCACAATAGGTCTTATAGCTGGCCTCTGTTTTCATAATCTACAACATTTGCCTTCCTTAAAGTTTTGCATTGTGCAGTCTCCTCTGTTATAGATACATGGATCCTTAATGGGCCCAAGGGAAGCTTTTATTTCCAAAGGCTAATAAGTTGCATCCTAATTACCTAAATGTGGAAAATGTTTCACCAAGCTCAGAATGGGGTTTCTGAGATGTTTATAGACCTAAAGTATCCACTGTATGCTTTCAGACATGCCTATTTATAGCAATAATCATAGCCTTGATGTCTTGGTTTACTCTGATCTATCTGGCGACACTATGCCAACTTGAGAAAAAGAAAACCATTCTTTGCTGTCCACAAGCGACAGCTTCTCTAGTTCTGTTCTCCTTATCTGACGTTTCCATATGTTTTTTTCTTAAATTTTGGGCTCTTATTATTAAGATATGCATTTATATTTGGATCTTAGACCCTTGACTCTGGGATTGTCTCATATCAACAAAAAGTATCAGGTCTAGCTATTCACCCAGCGTACTAAACCTGGTTACTCATTCAAGCCATTTTCTGGATTCGTACAACCACTGAACCCTAACATAAGTACGTTGGTTACATCTGTATGTCAAGCTAAGTTTTTTTAAAAAAGCAAATAACAGCCAAGGTTAGCATGCTGTGCGAATACAGCTTTAGGTGTTTACCTGACTTAGTGTTATGTGAACAGAATCTCAAAATTACAAATTAGACACAGACACATAACCGAAGCCAAGAAGGTGAAGAGAAAAAGAAACAGAAAGAATAGATAGGCAGCTTGGAAAGACAGGCCGGGGCAGTCATTCTGAACTTCCTTTCCCAGAATTCTTGGTTGAATAGCTATTAGCCAATGGAAGGGTCCAAATGTCTTGCCTCTCTTTTTTGTAGTGTTAGGGCAAGAGTCAAAAGAAATACAGTTATGGATGGGCTGAAGCAAGCTCCTACCAAGTTCCCTATAAATGAGCAGCGGGGGACATCTTGGTTGATAAATGGGACCAAAGGGTGCATTTCTTCAATTTGCAATCCTAGGTCAAATGTTGCAAAAACTATCACCTGAAAGACAAATTGGCCATAGACCTGGCTTTTTTCAGATCCTGGTGTGTAGAAATAGAGGGAATTAACTAGTTCCTTGAATTAGTCTGTCTAAATATAGAACTTTCTATAACTTAACTTTCTTTTCAGTAAAAATGTGTTGCAAACATTATTTTTGTAATGATTGATATGAAAAAAAGTCCGGGTGCCTTTTTTATACACCTTTTGCCCAAATGTACTCATCTTTCTTGGCGAACAGTTTTCAGTAATATATCTATTTCCTCATTCTGGTTATGGAGCTTTGAGGTGGGATATAAGCCCAAGTTCATGGAAAAGAAAAAAGGAAGCAGGAGCAGCCAGATTTCCAGGTTTTCACCCTTCCCAATTCACCTAAAAGACAGTAAGAAGCAATTTCAGCCAAGCATGGTCAGAACTATGAAGCAATTCCACTTTCTCGGCTTTAAGCCTAATTCTTTTGCATCCCCCCCCCCCCTTCAGTAGAAAACCAGATAGAAAACTACCAACTGAGCATGTTTTTCCTGCTTTCTAGTCCTAGAGCAACTTTCCCTCAGCATACCTTGGCAAGCTATGAGATTAACAGATGCATATACTTCAAGTACTGCAGATGCAACCTTCTTGGTTGCTAAAGACTAGAATCAGTCTCATTTAGATTTTTAAAAGGCCACCTTCCATCTTTCTCAGCAAGAGGAATAGGCAGTTGGCCTGGATCCAGTTGGTGAACCTCCAAGTTTTTCTCATTTTCTATGAGCAAATTGGTGCCCCATCATTCCATCTGCTTCAGTTAATAATTTGTCTCACGGTGCTTCTCTTTTCAATGAGTCTTCTCCAAGTTTCATCCTCAAACGCTCTGTGGGTATATAAGTACCCTTGAACTAGCAGCCTAACTTCCCATCTGAATACTTACAATTTGGCTGTCCAGTATCAAAGCTCAGACAAGATTGGGCAAGTGTTCTACCTAGCTGCTGAGATGGCCTTTCAAATATCTGAGCTGTCAAATCTTTGAGATTTGAAAGGTTGCCACAGATAACATATATTTGCCCAGGAAACTGTGCCTTTTTTATATTTAATTTCTCCCCCCCCACGTGCATATTTTTAATTGCAAAATTCAAAGATGTGTGAAAACCAAATGATAATTGAAGCTGATCTGCATATTACTTTTGGAACTAGGTCAAGTCATATTAAAGTAAAAACAAAATGAATTATGCCCTCACTTCTTTTGCCTGTGCCTTCAGTAGCTGCAGTTCTACGTGCAGTTTAACCAGAGAAAGAAGTGGATGAACTAGGAAGCAAGCAAGCAAAGAATATGTCAAGCTATTCTCCAAAGCATCTGAAAGCAGGACAAGAAGCAATGGATAGAAACTAATCAAGGTGAGAAGCAACTTAGAACTAAGGAGAAATTTCCTAACAGTGAGAACAATTAGCCAGTAGAACAACTTGCCTCCAGAGGTTGTGAATGCTCCAACACTGGAAGTTTTAAAGAAGAGATTGGACAACCACTCATCTGAAACGGTGTAAGTTTTCCTGCCTGAGCAGGGGGTTGGACTAGAAAACCACCAATTGTTATTCTGTTATGTAAATACTACACATCAGGAATAGGTCATTTGCACTAGACTGTAATTCCCACCAGAACCTGTCAGTAATGGAGATATATTTCAATTACCTTTGGGGAGCCATTGTTTTCCTAGTCCTGCGTTAAATATTTTAAGCTAGAACTCTGATTATACCTATTCATGATAATTTTTGGCTGGAGTTGATTGGAGTTTGTAAACCAAGCATCTGACATTTACAATGCTCTCCATTGTTGCCGTAACACTGGAGTGCACAAGCTGCAGTTCAGAAACCATGGGCAAGCCGGTTTCCAAGCTCATTTAATCTCTGGTCCCTTCTGTAGCTGCTGTCAATATTTAGTAGGTACATTAAAGGGCTGTTAAAGTTGGATACATTGGGGGAATCTGGATTATGAGGCACAATCCAGCCAAACCAGCAAACAGAACTGAAGAAAAATGTGGCTCTTCTGATGATGTCCTCTTCTGCTTTGGCCACTCTCACTTACCTTCTGATCCTGCAAAATTATTACTCCCAGGGCATTCCAAACAGCTACTTTTGCCCTCAACCAACAAAGCTGGTGCATCCGTGCTTTAAGTGGTAGGCAATCAAATAAGAAAAAATAACTGATGAATATCTGAAGTGTTTGTTCTCTTGATATCATCTTGGTGCAAGTCTGGCGACCACTATTGTAATGAGGGTGGCTTCTGGGGTACTCCTATATCACAGAGGGCAGAACAAGAAGCAATGGTTAGAAACTAATCAAAGATAGAAGCAACCTGGAATTAAGGAGAAACTTGCTAACTATGAAGACAATTAGCCAATGGTTCAACTTGGATTCAAAAATCATGGGCACTACCATTAATAAAAAAATGCTACCTATCTCAAATGGTATAGCGTATCCTCCTTGAGCAGAGGGATGGACTAGACAACCTCCAAGATCCTATTCTATTCTATTCTATTCTAGTCTATTCTATTCTATTCTGTTCTAATTTTCTTGCTTACCTTCAACATGTCCTCTAGTTTCACTCATCTGGGGTGCCAACTCACAACTGGAGGCTGGATGGTCTCTAATTGACCTTTCCTTTGGGAAGGAAGGCAGTTCTGGCAAGGTTGGCTGACCAAGCTCCCAATCCTTTCCTCGGAGTCTGTTTATGTTAGGGTTTTGCAAAGTTACACTTTACCTTTCCTCACTGTGTTGCAGCTTGTGTATAATTTAATTTTAGTGCACTTGTAATTGGGTTTCACGTGCCACAGGCTTGTGTATCAAGGAGAATATATCAATACTTATCATCCTGTGCTGCTAATGAGGATTTGCATTTACTTCATTTTGGATCCAGGGACATGATGTTCTACACCCCATCTCTTGGTTAGGATATTGAAGTCAGAACCTTGTTATGCATTATAATGTTAATGACAGGCAGAAAGCCAAGTCTCTTAAAATAGTTAACAACATTAACTCTGCTTAAGTAGTGGATAGAAAGATGGGAAAGAAAAGTCTATCATTTATGGTTTATGGTAGAATATCCAAGAGATAAACAGTCATCACTTTTTAAGATTTTATTAAAATTCCTGCAAAGCTACAACAGGGAGCAGTTGCCTACAGAAGTGCCTGAGCTCACAATTGAAACTACACAACCTTCTCTACATGAAATTGGGAGTGAGTCTCAATGCATGAAGGGGGTCTTATTCATGGCTAGGACTGGACTACCTTACAAAAGACATCCGTTTTCTCTATCTAATCCACACAGACAAGAAGGCAACCTAACTCATGTGGCTGTCTATAACAATAGTCTTATTGGTGGCACATGTCACTATGTTTCCATCCTTATACTACCAGATTTCTTTAAATGTGTTGAAATCTTGACGGATGGTGGCTTTTCTGGCTTGCAAACTCCCTCTCCATTCAAAATAGATTCATTAAAAATAACATGTTGTCATTTGGTATCAAGGTGATTTCCTGTAATGCCGTGTCTCTGAAAATGCCACAAGAGATAGAACAGCTGAACTCAAGCGACCAACAAACATTAGCATTGAGAGAAATCATTTGGTTTTCCATGTGTCCATGTGAACTCTCTGCATGCACTTGCCTGCTGTCGATGTGATGTTTCACAGCGTCTTTCCAATGAAGGCTTGCTTTGTTTTTAAAGGCAACTCACATCAAGGCAACACATCAACAAGCTCAGTAAATAACTCAAAAGAGTTTCCTGGAAAATATTTGAATCTATGGCACTATGTAGCAATAGCGATAGACTTAGACTTATATACTGCTTCATAGTACTTTACAACACTCTCTGAGTGGTTTATAGAGTCAGCATATTGTCACCAACAATCTGACTTCTCATTTTACCAACTTTGGAAGAATGGAAGGCTGAGTCAACCTTGAGCTGATCAGGATCAAACTCCTGACTATGGGCAGAGTTAGCCTGCAATATGGCATTCTAACCACTGAGCCATCAGGGCTCCTCTAGCTGTTTCAAAAGCAGGTAGGTGGAATTCCACCAGATGGTGAATCAAGATTGAGTAGGTCCTTGCCACACTTGCCATTATCCATATTGACCTTGTTTGCTGTGTAATTCAGCAATGGCAACTCTGTGTGAAGCCATAGGCACTGGGATCCTGCATCACATAACATGCTAGTGGCTACAGTTTCAGATATCCCATTCGCTATGCTCCTTTACACCAGTATGCAGTGTGTGTGTGTAGGGAGTAAGACACCCTCCATCTGGACTAGAGGTCTGAAAGTGACTCAATGCTTGCGACAGAAATTTGCTTCTTGCTGCAGTCTTGACAGCACCTTCCTGCAACCGTAAAACAGAGAGAGCTCCATTCATTCTTTGAGGCGGGATACAAAAAGGTCTGATAGTTAATGGCAACCTGATAGAAGGATTATTAGACTCCATCAACCTCTATCTTTTCTGAAAGATTGATTAGGCCATCCTCCTTGTACTAGCTCATAGCAAATCCATTGCCTTGGGCCATTCGGCCTCTTCTCTTGAGTATTCCTGCAACTACAGCCCAGCAGTTTACTTTGCTGGAGAGCAGATAAATTGCCACCAGATGTTGGCACAAGCTGGTTATTTCTGCAAATCCTTGCTATAAATGAAGAATCCATGCTACCACCTCTCTCTCTCTCTCTCTCTTTCTTTCTCTCT
>JAEANM010010394.1:812-15820 GCA_017656035.1 Myanophis thanlyinensis
TGTGTGTGTGTGTGTGTGTGCGCGCACGCATATTGCAGGACTTAAAATTAGACACTGGGAAGGAATTTTTAAAGAGGTTTTCATGCGTTTGCTTATGTAAAGCTATATACAAAATTAATGGAAACAACTGTCATGGAGGTAAACCTCCCATTAATTCTTTAAAAGGAAGTCTAGCAAACATTTAGAACCAGGTCTTGAAATCAGAGCAATGGAGTGGACTATCTCCGACCAATAAACTCACGTGAGGCTTTACTTGTACTATATGCTTACAGAAGGTGCAGTTTGGTGTAGTGGTTAAGTTCTGGCCAGGAGAAGCCAGGAGACTGTGAGGTCTAGTCCTGCCTTACAGATGAGATGGGGAATTCTAGCCCCACCTTAAGCAAGAAAGCCAAAAGGTCAATTGACTTTGGGCCAATCACCAGGAGATGGTGAGTTCTAGTCCTGCCTGAGGTATGAGAGCTGGTTGGATAACTTTGGGCCTATGATTAGGAGATGGTGAGTTCTAGTTCTCAAATCAAATCAAATTTTATTCCTCACATGCACAGACATACATGATACGAAATGCAGTGAAATGTGTGTGCGACCACTTGCGACCATAGGTAGTAGGGCAAGAGAATAGTACAGACGGGAAGGGAGAATAAGTTAGGGAGTGGTTGAGAGAGGTAGATTATGGGAATACTTTATAGTCCTGGGTTTGTTGTGGTTTGGTTTAGGGTCCGTATTGCCTGTGGGAAGTAGCTCCTCCTTAGTCTCTCTGTGTTGGCTTTCAGGGAACGGAGGCGCTTTCCTGACCGCATCATGGTGAACAGTCTATTGTTGGGGTGGCTGGAGTCCATCATTATTTTCCTGGCTGTAGTTTGGCATCGCCTGTTGTAGATGGGAGTGCAGTTCTGGGAGCTTGGTGCGGATGATGCACTCTGCTATGCGCACCACCCTCTGTAGAGCTCGCTTGTCCTGTATGGTGCTGTTCCCGAACCACGTAGTGATGTTGCCTGTCAGGATGCTTTCTACTGTGCAGAAGCAGAAGTTTCGGAGCGCTGTTGGGGGCAGTCTGAAGTCTCTCCGTCATCTGAGATGGTCTAGGCGTTGTTGGGCCTTTCTCACCACGGTGTCAATGTGTCAGGTCCATGTCAGGTTCTGCAAGATGTGGACACCTAGGTATTTGAAGCACTCCACTCTCTCCACTGGGCTATTGTCTTTTTCTTCTTTGTGCTGTAGTCCACTATCAGCTCCTTTGTCTTAGACAAAGTTCTGCCTTAGCCATGAAAGCCATCTGGCTGACTTTGGGCCAATGACTAGGAAACAGTGAGTTCTAGTCCCGCCGTAGGTAAGAAAGCCAGCTGGGTGACTTTGGGCCAATCACCAGGAGACGGAGAGTTCTAGTCCCACCGTAGGCATGAAAGCCAGCTGTGTGACTTTGGGCCAATCACCAGGAGACGGAGAGTTCTAGTCCCACTGTAGGCATGAAAGCCAGCTGTGTGACTTTGGGCCAATCACCAGGAGACGGGGAGTTCTAGTCCCGCCTTAGCCATGAAAGCCATCTGGCTGACATTGGGCCAATGACTAGGAAACAGTGAGTTCTAGTCCCACCGTAGTAGGCATGAAAGCTAGCTGGGGCACTTTGGCCCAGTCAATCTCTCAACTCAACCCTACCTTACAGGATTGGTGTTGTGGGCAAAAGAGGAGAAGGGAATATTATGTATGTTTACCACCTTGAGTTACTTATAAAATAATAAAGGTGGGATAAATACCTAATAATAGATACATACGCCACTATTTTTCCTTTAGCTGCACGTCAACTCCAATGCACGTGAAGTCTGCCATGAAGCATAAATGTTTAAATCCATGTGCCTGTTACCAAAGACATGTGGATTACACACGATGAAGGGAGAAGAGCCTTAGCAGCTTAAGGCGAAGCAACGTGGAGGATCTAACAAAGACCACCATTGTGCTGGAACAGTCATTTTGAGGAACAGTTGCCAAATAGGACTTTCTTCGCCGTATTAAATATCAACCGATTAAATCTGTTCACAGGTTGAAGGAGGCAACGTGAGCACCTGTCACAACAATGACATCATTTTCAGCCTGTTCAAATATTATGATTGGAAAAAAAGTGGTTTCTATAATGCAGATCCTTCTCTCTTCTCCAGAATGGTTGCGAAGACTCGTAACAAAAGCTTTGGCTTCTGTTTTCAATTAACAGCAGTTTAATTTTGTTCAGATCTTTAGCTGCAGTTAAACTCAGTCCTGTTTGGTTGAAAAGAACCAAGTTCAAGGCACAGGCCTGGGTTTGTTTGTTTGTTTGTTTGTTTGATTTTTAAAAAGGTATTGTCCTGAAACAAAGATTCTTATATGAAACAGCCCAACTGTGTACAGGTATTCCTTGATTTACAACAGTTCATTTAGTGACCCTTCGAAGTTACAGCATCTCCGAAGAAGCGTTTTTCACAGTCACAACCTCTGCATGGTCAAGTAATCAAAATTCATGTCCATCTTCAGCCACGAAAGCTTCTTAGGAGCCTTCTGGCCACTTATTTGCTTTAAGCCCAATCTACCCCACCCGTTTGCTGTGCGTAAGGGGGGGGGGGGAGGAAGGGAATACACTATTTGGGCTTCTATCTGAAAGGAAGGATATAAATCTAACAAACAATTAGGTATCCACTGACAATTGTGAATCCAAAAGTGTACTCCAGATAACTAGGGGGCTGGAGGCTAAAGCATATAAAGAACAATTGCTGAAATTGGGTATGTCTAGTCTGATGAAAAGAAGGACTGGGGATGACATGATAGCAGTCTTCCAATATCTCAGGGGTTGCCCCAAAGAAGAAGGGGTCAAGCTGTTCTCCAAAGCACCTGTGGGCAGGACAAGAAGCAAGGGATGGAAACTAATCCAGGAGAGAAGCAATGTAAAACTAAGGAGAAATTTCCTAACACTGAGGACCATTAACCAGTGGAACAGCTTGCCACCAGAAGTTATGGGTGCTCCATCATTGGAGGTTTTTAAGAGAAGACTGGACAGTCCCTTGTCTGGAAAGGCACAGGGCTGTGATGGTGAACCTATGGCACAGGTCCCACAAGTGGCACGCAGACCAATCTTGCAAGGCACACAAGCTGTCAGCCAACTTACCTCCAGCTGAGCATGCACATGCCTCTGCTGTGCATGCGCGTGATTACAGCAGGAAATCCAGCTGGTCTTCGGAGCTCTCTTGCGCACGCAAATGCAATTACTCATGTATATATGCGTGCCTGCGTGCAGCATGCATGCACTGCATGTGCAAAAGCTGCATGCCTATGCAGATGGTGCAGTTGCACATGCAGCGCACATGAAGGAGCCACACGCAAGTACGGATGGCACGCGCAAAGTGCGCACTTTTTGGCACTTGGTAAGTAAAAGGTTCACCACCACTGGCATAGGGTCTCCTGTTTGAGCAGTGGGTTGGACTAGAAGATCTCCAAGGTCCCTTCCAACTCTGTTATTCTATAGCAATAGCACTTAAACATGTTGTATACCGCTTTACAGTCCTCTCTAAGTGGTTTACAGAGTCAGCATCTTAACCCCAACAATCTGGGTCCTCATTTTACTGACCTCGGAAGGATGGAAGGCTGAGTCAACCTTGAGCTGGTTGGGATCAAACTCCAGATAGTCTATGTCTGTGATGGCGAACCTATGGCACAGATGCCACAGGGGGCACACAGAGCTATCTTGTTGGGCACACAAGCTGTCAGCCAACTTGCCTCCAGCTGAGCACGCACATGCGATTGCACATGCCACACATGCACGATTGCAGAGGCCCAGCTGGTCTTTAGGCGTTCGCACGTGATTGCAGCAGGAAAGCCAGCTGGTCTTTGGAGCTCTCCTGCGCATGCAAACATGATTGCTCATGTGTGTGTGAGTGCCTATACACAGCACGCATGCACTGCACGTGCAAAAGCTGCATGCATGCGCAGATGGTGCGGTTGCACATGCAGCACATGTGGAGAGCCGCACATAAGTGTGGATGGCACGCACAAAGCATGTACTTTTCAGCACTCAACAAGTAAAAGGTTCGCCACCACTGGTCTATGTTTCCACTAAAAAAATTAGGGAACTCCCAGTCCAGGATTTGTTCATGAAAATGGTTGTCTATAAATATCAAAGGAACAGAAGGGCCTCAATCCATACCAGCATTTTATCCCCCAACATTATACGCTGGCTCCGTACAGTGTGCTTTGGTGACCTGTGAGGTCACAAAATTGCCTTATTTTACTGTAGACTCTGCGTAATGTCTTCCAAAGAATAGTAAGTATTGACATGAAGCGTCAGAGGCCTGGGATCTAATGATCTTGAGGACTCCTTTTGTCCTGCTGACATAATCTTTTATAGAATAGGTTCCATTATAGTTTATTTCTCCTGCCTTCCCTCATCAGGCCAGCTTTTCAAAGGACAATTAGCAGACTTCCAGAAGAGAAATGGAATGGGGCCAACTTGCTATCACAGCACACACAAAATAAATCAATATCCTGACATGAATTAAACAGACCAGACAAGCATTCAGGAAATCCTGTCCAATTAGCAATCAGCCACTGCTAACTAAAGCTCATATTCAGACAATTAAATTGCAAAGATCATCTTCAAGGCACAACTCAAAGATCACGACTAGTTAAATAATTGCCAGCGTCTTGTATTGATTTTACCACTCCCATTTCGTCTTAAACCAATGCAGGGCTTTGCTGAGATCAATAGATTTTGGAAGTCAATTCTGATAGTAAGCTGTAATTAACAATAAACAGAGCAGTCAAGTATGTCAACATAAAAAGTATTACCGGTAGTTTTAAAGATTCTGGATTGGAAAGCAATGTAAGAAACAATTCATTTCCACATTTTGCAAGTCAGATGTGCAATTTAAGAATTTTTAAAAAAAGGAATTACATCATTAAAGTCAGTCTTCTTATATAAGCCTATGCAAAGTCAGTGCTATCCAAAACAAGCTTCTCAATCTTGGCCATGTTAAGATCTGTGGACTTCAACTCCCAGAATTCCCTAGGCAGCATGACTGACTGATGGGGGAATTCTGGGAGTTTAAGTCCACCTGTCTTAAAGAGGTCATGGTTGACAAACAGTGCAATACGATTTTTCTTCCATTGTCCTTGCAAGGTGGTATCTACCACGACAAGCATGCTGTCCTTACCTAGAGAATTTCCTTTGCTCTTAGCAATCAGGACCAAATTCAAATTTATTATTTCTTTGTTTGTTCTATTTCTATAGTCACCCAATTCAATGAAGTGACTCTGATCCAAATTCTAAGCATTTTCTAACATTATTTACCTACTGTCGCTATTATTTCATTCATTCATTCATTCGTTCATTTTCAATTTATATGGTTACTTTTCAGGTAACAAAATTCTGGGCAGCCCAAACATTTAAAAAACAACGAAGAGATTTCACATTACTAATTTAAAAAAACAACAACGGCGGAGGGAAGGGCCACATCAGAGTGTGCAAATATACATCTCACATTTCCCCACAGGGCAGGGATCAAAATTCACTTGACATAAACATTAACGCAATGACAACTTGTGGAAGATATCTGGCTTAATGCCCAAGGAATCTCAACTTAGCTTTAGTTATACAGCATTATTCACTGCTTTAAACTTTAGATCAGAAAATCATTTATCCTTCCTGCCTTATATGTACAAGCATGGCTCCCAAACTGCTGTAGGCTACGTTGAATGTTTTAACATGAAAAAGCATTTCAAAGGTTTTTTTTTACACGGACAGAAGCTCTCCCTTTTATCATCTTTCAAGCAAAAGTCAAAAGCTAATATTCAAGCTCAGAACAATGGACTGGTTCTTATGTGAATTATGGTCCAATTCAGACAAATCACAATTGCAGTTTCCTGTGCCTAATATCCATTTTGCCATTCATAAGAATAGTGTTGTTCAACTTGTGACATGGCGCCTGACGGAGCGTTTATTTTAGTTTATTTTAAACTTTTAGTTTAAATAGTTTATTTTAGTTTATTTTAAATAGTTTATTTTAAACTTTTTTTTAGAAAAATAATAGCCAAGTAAGATTTCCTTGTAATCAAAAGATGTTTGTAGCTTTTTTTTTCCTATGTCTAGAAATGATCCTAATTATTTAGTTCTCCAAATCCTATTTTAGCATCCTCTACATACATCCTTGACTTACGACCACAATTAAAACCAAAAACTTTTCCTGCTAAGCAAGACAGTTGTTGAGTTTTGCCGCATTTTAAATCTTTCTTGCCACAGTTGTTAAGCAAACCCCTGCACACAATAGTCACATGATTGTTAAGTGAATCTGGCTTCCCCCTGGACTTTGCTTGTCCAAAGATTGCAAAAGAAGATCACCTGACCCTGGGATACCGCAACCGTCATAAGTACATGCCAGTTGTCAAGCATCTGAATTTTGATCACATGGCCACGGGGATACTGCAACAGACGTAAGTGTGATAAGTTACTTTTTTCATTGCCACTGTAACATTGAATCGTCACTAAACAAATGGTTTGAAGTCGAGTACTGGTCACTTAATCTAAGGACTGTGTTGCCAATCTCAATTCTGGCTGCTAAACAAGAACTACTATTGTGTTTTATTCCATTTCTAATCCCAACATAAAAAAGAGGGCTGGGAAAATATTTAAGGGCCAGTCACATCCTGGACATAAATTATTTCAACTCCTACCCTCAAAATGACCCTATAGGACACTGCACACAAGAACAACTAGACACAAGGACAGCTTTTTCCCGAACGCCATCACTCTGTTAAACAAATAGTTCCCTCAACACTGTCAAACTATTTAAGTCTGCATTACTATTCTTCTTCTCATCGTTCCATCACCCACCCACCCCACTAGGACTATAACTTGTTGCTTGTATCCTTACGATTTATATTATTGTCTCCTAGTATGATTTGACTGCTTATTTGTACCCCATGACTATCATTAAGTGTTGTATCTTGTGATTCCTGACGAATGTACAGTTTCCTTTTTTGTACACTGAGAGCATCTGCACCGAAAACAAATTCCTTGGGTGTCCAATCACACTTGGCCAATCAAGAATTCTATTCTCTATTCTATTCTAATAGAAGGATGGATCGATGGATGGATGGACAGACCCCCACTGAAATTCATTGCACAGACCCATTTGAAGAGAATCCTGCTAGCTGACAACTAACACACTCAAGGACATGCCCAGGGAAAATGTGAAATAATTACAGTTTTAAGAAAGGTAAGATACAGGAGATAACAGGGTTTTTTTTTCAATTTTTACAATAAAGATAAAAGATAGCAAAGATAGCAAAGTATCTAAAAGGGATAGTAATACCTTTTTTAGCAAATCTTATTGAAAGGCCTGCCTTATTGAAAGGCCATCAAGATTCTGATTTTTGGCTAACGCAGATCTCTTGCAAAGATACCTGGCTAATTTATGATACTGTCACAAGGGAGTTTTAAAGCTTGCATTTCTCTGGCAGAACAAGCTTCATCACTGCAGTCAAGTGAGGCATGCAACACCAGAGAAAAAGAAAAAAGGAAAGCCACAAATACGATACACCTTCTCCTGTTTTGCACAGGTAACATCAGCCTGGCCACCTACTTTTTCTTTCAAGCTTGCTGCCAGCTGCCATGGAAACATGGAGCGTGGGAGGGGAAGCAATGGGCATTTGGAAAGGGAAGCATGCAGATGGGGAAGAATATAAAGTGCTAACGGATTCATGGAAGACATAGTTTCAAGGCCAACCATCCTTGCAAGAGAAGCGCAGAGCACCTGGACCGGAGATGTTCTCAAAACATCTTCCTGGACAACGATTGGATTCTGTCTACCTGACTACTGGAGCTGGGGGTGGACTCGGACGATTTTCGATTTGTAATCTTAGTGCCCGCTTGCTTCAGATCTTGCCTGATTTCGCTCCATTCACAACTTTCTTCAGTTCTCATCTTCTCTTTAAGTTCATGGAATCAAGAGTTTTCTTTCCTGGGAACTGATTGGGGGCAGTCATGACACATATTTTCTGCATGGCATTAGAAAATTGCACGAATTCAAAATCCAGGAAGGAAATTGCTCCCGGTCTCATAAAAAATATTACTATAGGATGTGTGTGAAATTGCTTGAGCAGGTTTTCTTTCATTCCTAATAAACTACCAGTTGGTTCAACCCACAGATATAACGAAGGAAATACAAGATAATCTAGCAATTATATCTCAAAAGAGAAAATATGTTGAAAACAGACAGAGAAAGAGATGTTCAGTGCTCTTGTAACTTTGAAGTCATTAAATAAACTTTGAACTTTGAAGTCACTAAATGAAAGGTTGTAAGTTGAGGACTATTGACCCCAAAACCCCAGAATGTTACGAGATGCTGTTAAGAAAAAAATTTCTTAGTTATACTTTCCATTCTTAAAAGCAGATATTCAGGCTGCTTTCACAGAGAAGACAAACTCCATAAAAGATTCAGGAAAGAACAAAATTTAAAAGGGAAAAAATGTATAATCAGCAACTCTTTGGAAAACAAATGCTTTTTACAAAGACAACAGGCAATTCCTTTGTACTTTATAAATATCAGATTACATGAAAACAGAGTAGTTTTAAACAGCCTTGTTTTAATTTACACTCAATTTTAACCTCAGGAAGAAGCAGACTTGTGTCAAGTTGGGGGAAAAAACATATATTAGGCTCTGCGCCTATGGCAGGACTAGAACTCACAGCCCGCTGGTTGCACAGCAACATCTGCAGGTATTTCTAACTAAGCCATCTCTCATGCCAGCCAGCCAGCTGTGACCGCCTCGGCAGGCAGGAAGTTCCTCTCAACATCTCAAGAAAGATTATTGCAAGAAACCGGAAAGCTGAGCACACACACCTTGAAGAAATTGCAGTGTGAGAACAAGCAGCTAACGTTTGAGAAATCTGGTTTTACCGTGACTGCGAGGAAAAAGATGGGGTAATTAGAAAATTAGGGGAGTTTAACTGCTTCATTTACCACAGTTCTACATCGCCCATCTCACCTGAATGGCCGAGTTACTTTGCACTATTCTTGGACAATGGCAAAATAGTGGTTTCTGCATTTTAAATGTGAAACCATAGCTTTGCATTTATTTAAACGGAGCTATCTGAAATTTGAACAAAAAGTTCAAACTGTCACTCATGTCAATATTTCATGTATTATAGCCATAGATAGATACCTCAGATAGATAAGATTCCATAGGTAAATACCACAGATAGATAGACAGACAGACAGACAGACCCCTCAAGGATATAAAATTAACCTTCCCTATTAATATAGCAGTCCCACAATTAGTACAAATTCTGAGCTAAAATTACTGGTATTAAAACAATGTTTACCACTCCTGGGAAGGGTAAACATTATCTTGAAATGAATCTTATCTGGCAGCAATTCTGCTATTTGCCATTTTTCAACATTTTTCAAATGTTGTAAATGTGGCCATTGGACCCAAAATTGCTTCCTTGCCATCTGAATTGTGAACCGTCATTGTCCAAGGTAGACACTAAATGAGATTATCAGTATTTAGCTTGAAGTGAATAGGGGAATGCTACTATAGAAGATTAAATTATCTGTTTTATATTAAACATTTCATATTCAAACCGTCCTAACTGCTTATACCTATGCGATTGGAGGCGTTGACACCAGCTGGATGGTCCATAATCAAGCATATATTTTATTACATAGTCCTCGACTTACAACCTTTTATGTAGTGAGCAATGTTTCAACAGCACTAAAAAAAGTGACTTATGACTATTTTTCACCCAACCATGGCAGGATTCCCAGGGTCAAGTGATCAAAACTGAAATGCTTGGCAACTGACACGTACTTATGATGGTTGTAGTATCTTGGGATCATGTGATCTCCTTTTGCAACCTTCTGACAAGCTCACTTAACATAGTGCCTCACTTAACAACCGCGACAAGAAAGGTGGTAAAACGGGACAAAGTCACTTAATAACCGTCTCGCTTCGCGATATAAGTTTTGGGCTGAATTGTGGTCGTAAGTCGAGGACCACCTGTATAGAGTTTATAGCATCTGGTGCTTATGTTCTCCTTTCTCTTAATGGCCAAAAACTTCCCCAGCGCATCAGCCACAACTCAGAAATCAAATTGCCAAGCTCAGAGATTCAATTTTCACTCATCTCTGAATCCTCACTCACCTGTAAAGGTGAACAAAGCAATAAAATCTTTCAGATCAAATCTTTGTGGGGGAGACAGGGAGACAGGGGCCCGCAAATTAGACAAGACCCAGCAGGACCAAGATTTTCCATATTTTCCAGGAAGAAACTGACTTTTTAGTAGCTTTACTGCACACTTTAACATTACTGATAGTCCTCGACTTACAATTGTTCGTTTAGTGACCATTTGAAGTTATAACAGCACTGAAAAAAGTGACCTTTTTTGTGACTGTTTGTCTCGTGGTCACGTGATCAAAATCTGCATGCTTGGCAACTGGCTCATATTTATGACGGTTACACTGTCCCGGGGTCAACTGATCCCCTTGTTGTGGCTTTCTGACAAGTCAATGGGAAAGACAGATTCACTTAACAACCACGTTACTATCTTAACAACTGCGGCGATTCACTTAACTGTGGCAAGAAAGGGTGCAAAATGGGGCAAAACTCACTTAACAATAGTTTCGCTTAGCAACAGAGATGTTGGGCTTACTTGGGGTCATAAGTCAAGAACTACCTATGTACCACAGTGCTAAGTGTTCCCTACATCAACCATGCAACTAATTCTTGCAAATTACAATGGACTGGGGCTTGTAGGCAATAAAAGCGAGGCTTAGGGAATTCATGTAGTTCAGCAGCCTCAGACTGTCCGTCCCTATTTAAAAAATGGTTTTGTAACCTGGAAAAAAATAGGGAAGAGGTTTATTTTTTAATTACCCAGAAGGGAAAACAAAAGATTAACCCTTGTGGAATGTCTAAGAGAGAACTTGGGCCAAGTAGGCATCCTTCCAATAAATTTGTTTATTTATACAATGCTTTGTCCATCTTAATCCCAAGGGACTCTAGGCGGTGTATAAGTCCAAAATGCGTTTTTTACACAACATTTCATTATGTAATTGTTAGTGTTGGCCACTTCTGATGTTTTAATCTTGTTTGCGTGTGGCAGGACTGTAGGTTGCTCAAAGTTACTAGATGTCTGGAGCAGCACAGCAGCCTAATAAAATAAATAACATTAAATTAATATAAAATGTAATAAAAGAAACCACTAAGGTGCTAGTCATCTCTGAAGGCCAGAAGAATAGGAGTCATCCTATGTCTTCCATCATATCCCTGAGATAGGAAGGAATCATTAGAGAGCAGAGATAACCCACAATGGGTGGGCAAAAATTTACCTGGGGAAGGTAACTTCATGCAGGAGACGAGCAGGCTGAGGTGGAAGGTTGGGTTAAATGTGTCATTATTTGGAGTCATTGCATTGCCACAAGAGACTAAAGTCCAACCCCCCCACCTGTGAATTCTGCTGATCTTTATCTAGCGCCAATTTAGCTTTGATTGTTAGTTGATTGGATTCTTGTACAGGTAGTTCTTGATTTATGACCACAATTGGGCCCAAAATTTATATTGCTAAGTGAAACATTTGTTCAGTGAAGTTTTGCCCCGTTTTACGACTTCAAATTGTTACGTTAATAACAAGGTTGTTGAGTGAATCTGGCTTTCCTATTGATTTTGCTTGCCAGAAGGTCGCAAAAGGGGATCACACGGCCCCGGCAAACGGCAACCGTCATAAACACGAGTCAGTTGCCAAGCATCCAGATTTGGATCATGGGACCATGGGGATGCTGCAACCGTCTTTTAACTGTGAAAAACGGTGACAAGTCCCTTCTTTCAGTGCCGTTGTAACTTCAAACAGTCGCTAAACAAACGGTTGTAAGTCTAGGACTACCTGTATGTATTTCTTTGCATATGGCTGAGCATCTTGCTGTAGCAATTCTAGATGGCTAACAAGATGGTGAGACACAAACAACAACCAAAACAAGAACTAAAATATACAGAAGCCACAACGGCCATGAAGTTAAAAGCAATAAACCTGATAAGGTAAAAAGCACGCAGCTCACTGGTTTTCGGTCCACTGAAATTTACCGAGATGGGTGGGTTGAATAGACAAGCACTACATTCAAGGGCAGCCCAGCGTATAGTGAATTACAGTAAATCCAACACCTGGAAAATATAAAACTGATTACCCTATTATGCCAGAATTCAGGAGACTTCTGACTCCTGCAATATGCAAATTTGTCTAACTATAAACTAGACAATAAATGTAATCAACAACAGGCTCTATTTCTAAACACACACAGCAAATAAAATTATATACGCTCGCCCAGACTGCTTTGTTCTGAATTTTAGAGAAGAGTTTTAGACGGTGGAACGTTCTATGGGATGGAATTGTAACCGATTAACAGGGCTAAAGAATGGGCATGTCCAAAAAAGGAAGAGTTTTAATGAGCTAATTCCCCTCCTCCAAAACCCAATTCAACCTGTTTTTATTTAAGATCAGAAAACAGAGATAAGTCTAAAACCCAAAGCTGAAATTAAAGGAGAAACCCACAATTTAACTGCAGATCTATTAACCTCCTGCCGGGTTGTTATGACTTCTATGGTGAAAGATAGCTTTATTTATGCATCCAAACAGTTGTGGTTACTAGTGGTAACCATGCGGTGAAGGGAATGTGACTTCAGTTTATTTTATAGCTACTCTGGTTGTAATGCACACACGTACACAGCATTTTATGGCTCTTCAGCTTCAAGTCCCAGGGAAGACGGTATGTTTAGATTTAGGACCAAATGCATCTTTCTAAATGGGGGTCTTGTTTTTCTTGTGAATTTGTATATCTTTGGCCCCATCTTTCCTGCCTTGCCTTAGCAAAAGCATAGTACAGACATTGGGAGAGGAAGAATAAATGTGACTAACTGCCTGTGATGAGAAATCGATACACAATGCCAGCCTACCGTACATCCTGCTTACAAATGTGTTATTAATCTTTCATTAAACACAATTGCCATACTCAGTTTACCGATCATACTCCAAGAAAGTCACATTTCATTTAATCCATGCCTTTTTGTTTTCCTTACATACATTGGGAATTGTCGCCTACGAGGCACACTTTATAAACTTCCATGGTCTGAAAGCAATTCTGGCTCAGCAGAAGTGACAATGTGCGACTTTTATTTTTGCCAGCTACAATACAGAATAACGGAGTTGGAAGGGACCCTTGGAGGTCTTCTAGTCCAACCCCCTGCTCAGCCAGGAGGCCCTGGCCTATACCATTTCAGAAAAAAATGGCTGGCCAGCCTCTTCTTAAAAGCCTCCAGTGCTGGCGCACCCACAACTTCCATCCATTGTACCTACCCACGCCCGTTTATTTTCAGCCCTATGAAACAAATTCATGCATTTGAAAGAGGGTTGGTACCTTGGCTTTCTTTCAGCATTTCATTCACGCTACTAATCTCCATTATTGTGCATTTCCTCAGCTTCCGGATCCACTATATAATGCACACCCAAAAACCACAGCTTTTATCCATAGGCGAGATTATAGTTCAAAATTCAAAACAAGATGAGAAAACCTAGGAGTTGAAAAAAAAAACTCAAGGGCCCATCATCAACAGGAAAGCAATAAAAACACCCAATGGTTCCAACTCCATGCCAAACCTTTGTCTAAACTGGTATAGGGCTTTCTGCTTGAACAGAGGGTTGGACTAGAAGACCTCCAGGGTCCCTTCCAATTCTGTTATTCTGTTAATTTATACATTGAGGCATATGTAAGAGGGATGGGAAAGAAGCCTAATTTTAGGCATGCAAAAATATTAAGACGTGTTTTAACTGTATGTCGTTTATTTATTTACTTACTTAGGCTTCATTTCAGATTTAATTCATCTCATTATTTTGTCCAAATAGGAGACGAGGTAGACAGGGGCAAGGGGTACTGTGGTATAAAATACTAGATTCATTATATTTTATATCCCTTTTGGAAAACTTATTTTACTATTTTGTTCGGGGGTTGGGGAAATCTCTCAAAACCAACTACAGATTTCAAGGCCATTGCCAGCATTTTTATTCTGAACCGACCTGTATATATTTAGATATAAAGCTGTCATTCAAGCAGCCAGCTCCCTCTTCTTGTAAACCTTGATTGTATACCTCTGTTCTCCATGTAACTACAACTGATTCTGATTAATTTTTTGCCCTAAATTCTACAAAAGTGTACGAGAAAGGGGACAAAATTCCTCCAGCACACCCAATCCCGCTGCATATGATGCCCCACGAATTACATTAAATGGAATTTAAAGAGGGAAACAAAAGTGCATCAGTTTCTGCCCAAATCACCAGCGGCTGAAAAACCAGACACCACCACCACTGATTCAGAAGAGAAGGAAAACAGACATGAGTGGAGTTTAAACCAAGGACATGACACTATATTACCAACCCAGAATAAAGACTGCAATCTGCCTATCCTAAATTTACTGTAGGCTCCAGTGAATTTACATTCAAATAAAACTCCCCATGTTGTCATTTCATTTGCTTTCTCAGTTCTGGAGTGTGCACTTGTCCACACATTCAGAAACTCTTGTAGCTGTTCTGAGCATGTTTGATGAAATGGAAAGTCCCCAGTCAACGTTCGTCTCCGAGCTTCAGTGCCCATCTGCTGAAAGGAAAGGATCGCTCTCAGCATTATCTTCAAAAATTGATAATGCGCATCAAGCACTTCTGGAAAGCCACTAATGTTGGTTTGGTCAAGGTAGATGAGTTGCAACTGCTTAGAAACAGGATCCTTAAATTATTTGCTGTAGAGCATCCATGGTATTCTGGTTTCTTAAAACAAAAACCCCACATAAATAGTGAAAACTTGCAAGCAATCTATCTCCCAAACAGTAATTTTCAGCATTTATATACCGCCCCCTCTCCCAAGGGACTCGGGGCGATGTACAGCCAGATAAAAGACACATATATAACAATTTAAAATCTAGTTAAAATTAATTAAATAAAGGCTGATTAAGAA